>JAMKCH010088466.1:579-23273 GCA_023653785.1 Ophioderma brevispina
CAGTACACTGCAATGCCCATTGAAAAATCCCAAAACTGCAACTTTTGGTTTTGGGGGTTTGCGTCTTTCGGGCGTTCTATCTCAGCCATTTCTGCACGCTTTTTTACAAGCGAGGTGTTAAGTGAAAGAGCAAGACCTAGGCAACAAAATGTATATTTCGAAATGGGCTGACTTTAGCACAGTACTGATCGAAAAACATGCCGAGATACTTGTTGTGCCAGGTGTATTTAGCAAGCAAGAGAATCATTCTGACCAGAACTTCCAGTAGTGCAGTATTATCTGGGAATATTTTTTTTAAAATGTAAATTGATAAAACTTTGTGTCTTGGGCATATCAAAATTGGTCAAATGTCATAATGTCTTGGACATACAAACTTGTATCAATAGGGCTGCAAAATTGCCTTTTCTCTGTGCACACTTAGCAAGAAAAAAAAACTCTTCCATCTTCCTCAGAATACAAAGCGCTTTGATATAACCTTGGTAGACTATACTGTTAATGTTCAGAGGAAGTGGTGATCTTGCCCAGAGCATTTTTAGTCCCATAAAAATGATCAGTCTGCAGAGTGCAGGGTGAGCAAAAAGCACAAACCTGCAATTGGGAAGAAATAAATGAGTTTGGGACCAAAAATTGCCATTTAATTCACAACAGAGAAAGTTTGCATAATGGGCATAAGAAAAAAATCACATTTTTGGTACGAAATACACATTGCCAGATCAGGAATAAGGGAAGGTTAAAATTATGATATAAATATGATGTTCATTTCACTCTTAAACTTGATAACTTACTGACTTTAATATTATTTAGCCAACTTTTGTACAATGGGGAGAAGGAGGGAAGAGGAAGGACTTTAGAGGGAGGGAAAGAGGAGTGAAGAGGGAAGGAAGGGATGAGGGGAGGAAGAGGAGGGAGGGAAGGAGGGAGGGGAGGGAGGGAGCGAGGGAGATGCATGTAAAGAAGGTAGCTTAACAATAACATTCAAGTTTTTTTTCCAATTTATGACTCCTGAAAAAAATTCTTTAAACTGTGGAACTACCCTTGCTGAGTTATGAGGAATTGAGTAAAGCACCAAACACCAAGAGAACCAAGAGAAAGACTCCACCCCTTCACAAAAATCCAAAATTCAAGTTGGTGTTCATTTGTACAGTAAAAATGGTCATTTGGATTTTACACAATTTACAAAGAGTAAAAAAGGCTAAAGAGTAAAAAATCATCCAATCATGATTGTAGCAACATGCCCAGTTCTTTTGATAGCTTCACTATTTTATGACTTCATATATCTTCAGCATTCTAATGTTGTGTATTTCAATGAGGGGTTTAGACCAATTTAGTTTGCATTATGTGAGAGTGGGGTTTTGAACTCGCCCTGTGCAACTAACTATCACTACATCACTGCACTGTGCATTTGAATTTATCCAAAATTGACAGCAGCCCCAATGTACATACACTGGCTAGATTCGGGCTGCATTACTTCATATATCTTCAGCTTTCTGTTGTTATATATTTCAATGAGGGGTTTAGCCCAACTTAGTTTGCATAATGTGAGGGTTGGGTTTTGAACACACCCTGTGCAACTAACTGTTCATGTCACTACTCTGTACATTTTAATTTATCCGAATTTGACAGCAACCCCAGTGTACATACACTGGCTAGACTCGGGCTAGATTGTCAATTTCCCCTCCTATCGGCAAGTAGGCCCTATCAGCACCACTCAGGCCTAATATTCAACATTGCACAGGAACTGCCAAAAAGTTCCTATCTCTATCGGAAAAAATAACGAGATTGTTGCTTGCATTTTGATAGCGAAAAGGCAATGCTAGCATTTCCTCGGTTCCCATTGCTGTTAGATACAAGATTTTCCAAAGTGATGGTCAATGGTCTGAACTTTTACAACTTTTCCAGCTTTTCCAAACTCTCATGAAATTACAACCCAGATTGGTTCTCAAATTTTTCGGTGTAACAGGTGTTGGAAACAAAAGAAGGCCTAACCAAGTTTTCCAATTTGTGTAATTTTGCCTTGAGCAGAACAGGTTTCAATTTGTAGCAAGTTTACTGTCTTGAGGTTTGTCCATGGGGATTTTATCATCACAGGACTTGTCAAAACTATTTTCCAACTGGATTGGAATCTGTTTTGCAGGTAGACCCACACAAACAAACTGGTGGTGGGTGTGTTTATAAATGTGTCAATCTGTGGCACAGAACTTCTTAATATTCAGTCCGGGAACAACGCCAAATATGGAACATGCGACCTTAAAAAGAACTGACCAATTAGAATGCTTCTTTGAGACCTGTCGTAAAATAGCGTCACTTCCTGATAACAGCGTCCTTCGCAACGGCCGCTGTGGGCCGTGTAAAACAATGGCAAAAAGGTCGGCTGACTCATGCATGTATAACAAGCGATCCCATTGGCCAAAACTCTTTTCACTTGCCCTATAGTTTTGTTGGTCCCCAAACTTTATCGAAACCCAATAATATCGAATTTGGCCGAGTCCTTAAGCTTTAGAAGCACCGGGAATAATTCAGCTACGATGGATTTTCGGGCAAAATTCGACTACCTTGACACGCGATATCGGACGTGTATACACCATTAACAATGAAAGTTTCAACGATCATTTCAGCAATTCTATGAATAAATTCGCGATTTAGAAACCATATTTGTGTGATTTAGATACAATTTCACATAAATAATGGCCCCCATTCGGCCTGGCGTGATCGAATGGGGTGCAAATTCCGACGTGATTTTGGCCATTTCATGTGTACTAGCTATTGTCGCGGTGGCTTGCCTGGTGTGTGTCAATAAAGCCCACTACGAAGAAAAGTGTGCTAACAAATTGCACCGAGAATGGACAGGTTTGGGGGAATTTCAGAGGCGTAAATGGGCATATCCACATCCCTCTAAAAAAGTCCTGACCATCTTTCAAGGGCTTGGTGCTTCTGCTAGAGGAAAAAAGTGCAAGTTCTGCCAGGATTGTGTTGACCGTGCCTCGTTGCTTGCAGCTGAAAACCAAACCAAAGGCCCAGACATACCAGTGGTAAGGATTCTCATATACTCATTTAACTCATAACCAATGTAACATGTAAGGTGTAGACTTACGAGACTCATATTCAAGATAGGGGTCATTTTATTTATACTACGTACCGGTACATAAAAAAAAAAAATATGAATTTTAAATTATGCATGCACATGCCATGGTGACATTGCCACATTTACAGTGCATACTCTCTGCCATGCATGACAATTCTTTTTCTCTGTGTCAAAACTTACCCGCATTCCTGTCAGACAGAACTGATAACACGTAAGTGAAATTCATAGACAGTGTTACACGTAGCAACTGTTCACACAATTTTGTGCAATGTAGGGCTATATAAAATATTCCAATCACAGTATAAAGAGATGGACATAATTTAAAAAAAACCATTAGTATGCACATGTATGCATACCCATGCATTTATTTTTAACGTAGTTAAAGGGGCATTTCGTGATCCACAACCTCGTACCCCCGACTTACCTCAGAAAAGTTGAGATTTTTGTATCGTCTGAACCGTGGCGTTGGCCTTTAGTAATCTACGTGTACCAAATCTTACGTGCAAATTTGGTCGTATCTGTAAAAAATTTGCAATTTGGTATTTTCTGTCCATAAACGGACAGAAATTACAGCACGGTGGCCTATTGGGCCGTGGGAAACAAGCATTTGCTCATAACGCAAAACCGCAAGATCGGGATCAACTCAAATTTTGTGAATAACCTGCTCTCAAGGATATCTAGCGAACCATCAATAAAACAGAAGGTGCTGGAATCACGAAATGCACCTTTAACACAATATTATTTTAAAGGTGGGTGACCCGATCGCCACTTTGTCCACACTTTATCCCTACTTTATCCCATGAAAATTGAAATTTTGGTATGTCTGTGGATGGGGTTTCTCAACAAAAATGACGATGCGGGGACACGCCGAAAATATGGGTTTTATTTTTATCCTAATAGATAAAAGGGTGGCGTCCTTTTTTTGTCAAAAATGGTGTAATGATGGGTCACATTGTTAACATTTTCTCATAAAATTAAATTTTGAAAATCTATGCCCAAAATAAATATCTTTGCAACAGAGAAAACTTTCATAAATTGTGTTAAAAACTTAAAATCTGGCATGTTGGTATAAAAATGGCCCCCATTGTTGCTGAAAATTGAATTTAATTGCAATCCCTGAACCAAAAGCCCAAATTCTTTTTCACTGAGATTTTTCAACATCATACATTTGCTATTTCATTCTGCAGTACAGAATAATTAATTTCTATTTAATGTTGGGTTTTACAGATGGATGTTGTCCAGAAACACTGTAACCATGTAGAAACACCGAGCACCTCTGGTACCAGCAATTCTGCAGAACCTAATGTTTCGGTAAGATGAATAGAAATTTCCTAATTTAATTTTTAACAGTGCTGTTTAACAAGCATTATTTTGACATAGTAGTATAGCACACACACATGCACGCATACACGGATGCATACACGCATGTTTGCCTGAATAATTGCGACTCAATATTTTACATATGCTAACTATTACTTACAAAATTAAATCAATAAATATCAAATTCAGTCTGAAATTGCATGATTTTTGACCACTTTCGGCATCCTTCACGGCAGCCATGCTTGTTTATACATGGTCACATGACGCGTATTGACCAATCACATATGCCGTTACATACGAGGTATACATGAACATGATATTTAATTGTGCCAAGTTAATTTGGAATTTGTTTATTTCTTTAGACACCCATGTGTGCAGCAGGCTGTGAACTACTGAAGCTGACCCCACCCCAAGAAGAGCCCCAACTTTTACAACAGGTAAGACAAAATAGCATAACTAATTTGAAAATGTCTCTTTTCTTTGGTCAATGGAAGCACTTTTGATGGTTGATTTGAATTGCCAACTGTACTTAAAAAAATCATGGCCCTTCACAAATTTAGCAGGAATGACATTCTGTATTTTTGTCAGTAATTCTGAAGTGAAAATGCTGACTACACGACAACACGTGTGCTAACCCAGAAGTGAGTGAGAAATGCTTGAGAATTCAGAGTGAACATGCTAATCAACAGCACACATGCCATTGTTCAGAAATTATGACAGCGATTATAATGCACTCCTATACAATCAAAAAAATTATGTGCATGGTAGTTTATTTTGTAAATTGTAAGCTTTTGGATTGACAGATGTGCAAGTGGGTTTTTTAACTAAAAAAACAGCTTTGTGTAGAAAGAATGAATAAAATTTGAGAAACTCATTTAAATGATACACCGTGACTCTCTGAGTAAATTTTTTGACAATTGAATTCACTAAGCTGCATACCTAGCGACAGAAGTTAATTCAGTTTTTTAAAGGATCACTTGTACTGATTTAGTTAGAATAAATGAAACAACTTGATGAAGTGTAAATTTCAATGCATTTGTACATGCTCATTGACTCCTAATATTTTTGTTTTTGGTAGGTGAACCAGGATGGAACACATGTGCATTTCCCATCAAACTGCACGGATGATGGACCACAGAAAATTCTACTTCCCGAATCCCCAGAATGCAGTAAATCACGTTCACCATCACTTAAGTCGGTAAGATGATGTTGCCAAATCTAATATTTCTCCTATATTACCCCAAGAAAACAGCCTACACATGCATATAAAAAGTGCAATTGGGTAAAATAAAAAAAATAAAATAGTTAAAATAAATCTTAATTTGGGCCAATTCTGATGATCCACCAAAGTTTAGTGTGTGATGTGAACTTTAAATTACTGTATAATAATTTTAAATGATTTATCAGAAAATCTGTGCTGATTTGTGATTCTCAAAATATTGCCTTACCCAAGTCAGAGTGGCATAGATTACCAAGAAGCGTAGCCAGCGTACGTCGCTTTATGCTGCTTCATTCTGAAGAAATATGAACAGTTGATTTATACTCAAATTATTGTCAATGTCAGTTTTGGAAAGGCAAAATTATCATTGTATTCACTGTTTGCTTTTTTTACTTCAAATATTTCTACAGGGACTGCGTAAAAGAACTTCCACCCCCAAGTCCTCACCTCTCAAAGAGAATCAGGAAAGTAACCCAGCAAGGGGTGCTGCAAAACGACTCTTTGTGACTTGTAAATCTTGCGAAAGCAAAGAGACGACGATTGCTGAGTTGAAGGCTGAAATTAAAGCACTAAAACAAGCAGCAGCTGAGCAGTACTCAACTCAAGAAAAGAGGGTCAATGCCATTCGACATATCGCTAGTTTGGAGAATGCAAATATATTCGAAGAAACAAATCGATCTGTAAATAACCCCAGCAGCAGAGAACTTCCATTTCTTGTTCATGCAACTCCAGAGAAGCTGATTCCCCAGAAGAATCCTGTGCTAATGGCTGCAATTGAAGCATTTTCCAACAAATCATCTCTCCTTGGAAAAGGGGTTCGCGGAATCACTGACAAACTTGCAGCCAAAACATCCTTACTCCGCCTTGTTGCAGCAGATTGCATATACGCTGCTCGTAACTTAAATTTTGTAAGTGATTTTGTGTTTAAGCTTCAAGCTGTTATGTATTCCATCTGTAAAAGCCGGAAGGTTGTAGACCTTATTGGCCACTTCACACCCGGTGCTTCGTATAGAACACTTACCGACTGGATGCGGAGTTTGAAGAGAGGGTGCAAACCAGCACCCAAAGGTTTTATTGCTTATGTATTCGACAACGAGCAAAGAATTCAGAGAACTTGGCTTAGCAGAGACAAAAACAAACAGAGTGTGGAAATGTTAACAAACATCATAGTGGTACAACTAGACCCTAATTCAGATTTACAGAAAAGGGGTGATCTTAAACCATCAACATATAAAAATCCATCAGCTGAGCAGGCTGCAACACTGCTCACACTAAGTACTCAAATGGACCAAGCCTACAAAGTTCATCTAGAGAAGTATGTGGGTGTGAGGCTAAGAAAGCAAGCAAACTGCACCACTGATGAGGTGCAAGCAGAGTTGGAACGACAACATAAAGACAAAACTGTTGTAACCTGTGCTGGTTGTAAACATGAACAGCCACGTTCACTAAACAAAATGAAATGCCAAAACTGTAAAGAATACTTCGGGAAATCAGCCAAAGCAGCATTGAAAGGAGATCCTTTGTCAACGCGTGTTCAACCTCAAAAGAGAAAACGTGTCAAGTTGACCCTCCACAGCATGACTCCAGAGTCATTCACCAAAAAGCAGAAAACCCCGCAATCAAACTACACCCGTCCACCCTTAATCCAGATGGTAGATCCTGTGTTTGTGAATCCATCATCGCTTGAAGCAGTGAAGCGGGTTCTGCTTAGCATAGGGAAGCATGCCGGTATTAAAAGTTGTGGTGGAAATGGATCGCGGGAATGGGTTGTGGTCGTGTGTGATGGTTTACCAATGGGTTTGGTAAGGAGGCTGATATATACGCAGCCAGAGGACTTTGGTTGGGTACTGATCCGGCCAGGTCCTGGCCATGAGGAAATGAACATGGTGAAATCTTTTGTGAAATTGTACTGGGACATAGTATACAAAGAATTTGGTAAGGTGATAGGATTCACAAGAGAAAGTTCACTAGGATACTTCATGAGGTCATGTGACCATCACCAGGCATGGGACAATCTTTCCAAATTCAGAGATGGTATGTGGGATGAACTCATACATGCTTTTCTTGCAAGCAAACCTCTTGAGAATGATTTCAAACATTTCAACCAATGGCTATACACAAGTTGTATTGATGACAGTACAATGACATTTATTGTGGAAACTTTGCTGCCCCAACTCGAAGGTATTTTTATGTTCCGGTACGGAGTGCGACACAATGACAGCATTGCAATGAGAACAGGAAGACGCCTTTTCATGCCTATTTGGTTTGTGCACAACCACCCCAGATACCAAGTTATTTGCCTGCAAGATGAATTTGATAGACTCATTTACCCCCCTAATGTGCTAACCATGCTAGAGAGTTTGGAGTCCATTTCACGCTCTGGCAGACCAGGATCTTGTCAAGGTTTGGACTTTATTTTAGAAGAATACAACAAAATAGTAAAGCGTTGGATCACTGGTGTTGCCAATTCTGCAACTTGGGAGAAAGTTATTAGGAACCTGGATCCTCTTTCTCAACTCCGTACAAATTCTTTCAGTGAGGTGGTACTCCAGGATTCACAAAACAAGGAGCGTACAAGACCAAATTATGACAGTGACTTGGTATCTCTTCGAGTTCTCCTACGTCAACACACGTTTTGCGTACCTCAAGCTGGGAGATCTATCATTTCCCTCCTCAAAGATCAACTTGACCAAAGCTTATTAAACATCACAGAGATGGCTACACAGAGGCAAGAAGTCCTTATCAACACTTTTTTCATGGCAAATAAATTCCCTGACAAAAGAGGACAACAAGAACCAGTGTTTGTTACCCCTAAAGAACGAGAGAAATTCCACTCTGATGAAAAGAAAACCATTCCGACATTGAAGGTTGAAATTAAAGCCATTATATCTTCCCTTCATCTGGACGACCAGGAAGAGCTTAAAAACAAACTAAAGAACTGTAAAGACAAGCAGCAGCTGTTGGACTTGCTTATAGAAGTGCGCCAAGCAAAGGAGGAACACACTGAAAGACTTCTAATAAATGAGTTTGGTGCTAATACTGATGATGACTAAAGTTGCACATTCAATTAAGCCACTACCAGTTCCAAATTCAGAATCCCTATTTTGTCTCTAAATTGCTAGTGTTAGGTCATATCAACACCTTATAATATTACTTTTGTGAAAAACACACTTAAGCATTTTAAAGCGGTTTTGGAGATGCCATTTTACGCCTTTTTTTTAAAAAATGGACTTCTTGCCTTTGTATAGCCATCTCTGTGATGTTTAATAAGGTTTGGTCAAGTTGATCTTTGAGTCCTGAACTGTTGGGTCTCCCAGCTTGATGAAAATAGGGGACACGATTTGTTAACATTAAGAAATCGCTGATAGCGACTTTAAAAAAAGATTGAACTTGTAGTGTCTAGTAGGATTTAACCCAAGAGCTTTTGGGAATGTATATTAGGTGTATGCCTACTATGCAAGAACAATTCAACTGAAAGACTTGAGCAAAGACTAATTTCAGTTTGTACATTGTTTCTAACACCCATATAAACTAATATTTCCTTCACAACCAATAAGTAAAATGAACAATGAAAGAGTGGTATTGCAACAAGTGATTTTAGCCTACACTAAAATTTTTGACATCTTGGACTTACACCAAGTCTGACAATGTTATGACTGTGCGAGTGTAAAAAATGTGAATTATAAGGCTGACTGAACATCGTAATGCAACTTATTTCAAGTGTGGTCTGTGTCAAAAACAACAAAATCATGAAAAATATCTGTAGGGTCACCTTTGTCTGTCTTGATTATTTTTTTAAATGTACCAATTTGGAATACTGATTAAGGTGCAAGGAAATTGTGACCTTTACATACTATAAATTTTGAACTTGATTTTGATTTGGGCCAAAGAAATCACTAATATAATCCTTGTGCACAACACATCAGTGCAAATTTACCTCAAAGACTTGAAATAAGACTAATTTCCATATTCAGATATTGGCATTCTGGTTTCTGTTAACAAAAATGCTTCTCATTCTTTTATGATCAAGAAATAAAATCAAAACAAGAGCACATCAAAATGTTATTTGAGACGTAACCTACATGCAAGATATTGAATGCTTGGACTTGGGACAAGTCTATATAATTTTTGACCTGTATTGTATTTTCAAAAATAATGGATATTACATACTTCATTTACCCTGACATGTTAGGGTGGGTTCATACTTCATCGGCAGATGTCTGCCGACACTAGCCTTCCGAACAAGCTTTACATGCCAGATGCATGAATATACGCATTGCATGAAAAGCATGTTCGAAAGGCTAACGTCGGCAGAATCTGCCGATGAAGTACGAACCCAGCATTACCCATGTCGTGGTTATTGCTGGTCGGCCCAAAGGAGATATTTTACTTCTTAACACTGCTGCGAGTTGCTGATAGGATGTGTTCCCCTCAGAAGACCCATTACAGTCTGTTGCTGGTGGGGCTTCAATGCTATTCTGCTTTTTACTGGAGGGTAAACAGCCCAGCGGCAGTCTAAAGCACAACTTCCGCTGGTTGCCGGTTGGACATTTAGAGATATTATAGTATGGCTTATTATATTTGACGAAACGAAAAGAAACGGGATCAGTGCGCCCATTGGATTACACGCTTTATTCCTTGATCGTACATTTTACACTCTGACGGAATAAAGCGTGTAATCCAATGGGCGCACTGAGCCTGTTTCGTTTTGTTTCGTCGAATATAATAAGGCGGCCTTATAGTGCCTTGCATTTCCAGTGGGACGTGTTGTCAGTAGGACCCGTGACATGTTAGGGTTAATAAATTTAAGATTGGTAATAGGTCCAACAGATGAACAAGATGCTGTTTACTTCTGTAAATAATACCACTTCCAAAAAACGATCTTGATTGAATCTTGACGTGTCCAAAAAGCAATCTATGAAGTTTTACATATGTTACTTCATTAATAAGTTTCTCGTAATTGAAATTATCTAAACTGGTTGGAACATTCTGCGACCCCACTTTGCCTGACCCAACTCAGAATTGAGCAGCCTTTATGGAAGAAAGTACCGTATCACATGCGCTTTATTCAGAGTCTGGTCAGGCAAAGTGGGGTTACAAAATGTACTGACCTGGTTTATGCCCATCAGATGTAACCCACACTATTATATTACTCTGCTTATGTTATCATACACCATGTACATTTATAATGGGCTTATTGCATTCTGTGCAGCAAAACGGGCTCAGTGCACACACTGGATTACACGCTTTGTGTCATGTGAGGATGTATAATGATAATGAAATAAAGCATGTAATCCAGTGGGTGCACTGAACCTGTTTATTTCATTTTGTTGCGAAAAATACAGTAAGCCTATAAAGTAGGAAAAACATTAACTAAACAAGATGGGATATTATTTTGTATTTATTTTGCAACTCTTTATTAATACTTTCAATATTACCCATGTACAAAACATCTCATGAATTAGTTCAATATGTATTAGTTTAGTATGTACATGTATTTGATGACAAGGAAATAGTTCCTCGACTGCCAATACATTGCCATAAATATAGGCCCCATTGTTTTAACAGTATTTCCAATTAAACAAATTTCTGTAGTCATGTAATGCAACTTGTCAGTTTAAGTGTATATGAAAAGGGATTTAGATCATCCTATTTTAAAGGTGCAACAAGAGATTTCAAGTCCATATTTTCTGTGATATGTAGTGATTTCATAGAGTTCAGACATGCAATAGATTCCCTACCTTTTATTTGGCTACAGAAATAACTTAAAATTAGAAATTTACAATTTTGGTACCAAAGAAACCGTTCTCAGCTTAATTCTTTCAGATGGCAATATTTTAGATAGAAAGCTTTACACCAGTGCAAAAATTAAGAATTTTCATAATTTTTAGGGACACCTGTCATATGAAATCTCTCGTTCACCTTTAAGTGTTTTCAAAACTCCAGTTCATTTTTTAGCAATACGAGATCCCAATCAAACTAAAGTATCAGAATTTGGAGATCATATACAAAACTGAAGCCTGTTGAGGAATGCCCTCCCCTCCCCCCACCCCCATTTGGCAGTTAGAGGACTACCCTGTATCAATTTAAAATCTGAGAACTTGACTTTAACTCAGTCATCAATCATTCTTAAACAGCTGTGAAAATGTAAGCAATTTCATTGGCTGATGCCCAGGTTCAATTCGTTTAAATGAACCCAGGTAGTACGCGCTGCGTATTGAAGTTATTATTAGGTTGAAGCGCCCGCGTCATACCGCGTTTTGCTACTTTTGCGCGCGCCTGCCAACGTTGCGTCTAGTTGCGTTCAGCGGGTTGTTCGATTGTTTTCACTGGGTGATGGCAGTCCTTTCTTGTTGTATTTAAGCTGTAAAGTATTGCGAAATTGGATTAAAGATGACCTTAAATGATAAAGCTGTTTAAGAATGAGAATAAAGGTATGGTTTGGGGAACCGGTACTCTTTACGACGAATTGAACCTCGTTCTTCCACTTAAAATAATGGTATTGCCTTGGGTTCAATTCGTCGTAAAGAGTACCGGTTCCCAAAATCATACCTTTATTCTCTAATTCAAATACCAAGTGAGCTGTTCTTTCTTTACATTATGAAATATGCTGCATTTTCTTCATTGAGAAAATCTATGAGCAGTTGCAGTTAATTTATTTGCCAACAATTTTGTTGATAAAAATATTATGAAATCAACGAGATGTATTTTTTCTAGAAAAAGCATTTTATTTTGTGCTATTAACTTTCACTGAGTCGATGTAGTTAAATTTAAAGGTTTCTAGCAGTGTGTGCTTCAGATTTTTTTTTACTCAAATCTAGTGTAACCATGTGTGCTTTATTTTTTCATCATAGTTATTAACTGTACTTTGCTACAATCCATCCATTTGTAAACTTTATATTTAAACTAAACCGTGTGCTTTCCAGCCGTCCTTAGTCCAACTGTATATATGAGTTCTTTATTTTTATAGTCTAATAGTGTGTTCATTTGAGTTTCTGATGCACAACAGTTTTGCAGCTGCAGTTCACAGTATTGTGTACATCAAGGGTAGTAGATAGACTTCTGGCCATTCTCCGGCTCATCGTCTTGGTTGTCATCAGCCCATTGTTCCTGTACATAAGATAAATAAAAAAGAAATGCATAATGAATATTTGAAGTTTTCTTTCTTGTTCGTTGTCTGCGTTAAGTTTTGAGATACAACCAGAGATGCCACTCTGACGTGACCACGCAAAACTTCAAACTTGAATAAAATAAGTGTAAAGCAGTAAAAATTTGGATAACCAAAAAACAAATTCAGGGTTTTTCTTTTCTGAAAAGTCATGAAAGTGGCGTCTCTGTACAAAAAAAGTTAAGCACGCGTGCACGCATATATTTGTATTCCGAGTGTTTACGGAACTAAAAGAATAACTTTGGCCACGCAAAAATCTTTGTCTTTGAAACCATAAATGCCTTTAATTACCGTTACAATCCGCAGGTGTTGCGTCATCCCCATTCTGCCTATGGCATTTTTGATGTCTGCCAGTGCCGTCTCTGCGTCTGCAATACTAAAAAAGCTGGCTTTGTATACGCAGGGTATAATAGCCCCACCACCTTTCTGTAGTTGCTCAGGCCAGGGTTTGGTGCTTACGTGTGGCTTTCCAGTCGCTACACTGTTAAAAAAAAAGAAATAAAATGTTTTGAGGGGGGAATGCACATTGTCATTTGCTATAAATTACTCAGCTGGAGCTTTTTAGTTTGAGAGTGATGCAATTGCTTTGATGTTGATGATATTGTGTATTGTCTTATTCCACATGTCATTAAACATGAACCGATATGCAATGAATTTCATTAGACATGCAGGAATAGTTGCCGTTAAACACTTCGACCACTTGCTTTCACATCGCACTCAACTTAACAGTGGCTCGAGTATGGAAATGGCATTTAAAAGGGGCTATCTTTTAAACAAATCTCCTAAATTCGCTTTTTTTAAAAACCAGTTTGTTATTAATGTACTTGGGCTTAAATTTTCTAAACTGGAGGTTAACATTTATATGGTATGCAGGCCCTTTCCATGAGCAATAAGAAAAGACAAACTCGAGGGTGGTAAATGTGTTGCAATTCATGCAATTGAATTGCCTATGCAGTATCATGAGTATGCACATTTACCATACATGCCATTGCAAAGCCAGTTCCAACAGTCGCGAACAAAGCAAAATACTGACCAAACATTCGGACCAAAATGATTTACCACACCTCCAAAATTTTATTAGTAAAGTTTTTAATGAATTGCAAATATTCTTACCAGTCGATTTTATCCGTCAATTGGAAAATACGCCAAAAAGACGATCCAAATCCACGCGGTACACGACCGACTATGTCACCGCTTCGTGGCTTCACAACCACAACAGCACGCTTGTGAAAACGGTTCCCCGGCTCCATTTCGCACTCCAATATCTCATGAAATCGGGGCTTTTCCCTGTAAATATGGTAGCCTTTGATACACCCTTCTATTTCAAGGGTGTAGCCTGGCTCCATAGATTCCATAATTTAGTAAAAATAGCAAAAAAGAGCGACAAAAGTAACGTTATCTGGTCTTTAAATGGCACGAAGTACTCAACACAGCTGATCGTTGTTATCGTCGTTGACCGTACACTTCGTGTAAATTTGCAATATATTACGCTCAACAGAAAATGTATATATTATTGATATCGGGCTAAAATATGGGACATACTATACTGTACTACTCTTAAAATAATTACTGAATACATTAATGATCAAACCAAGCCAACATTTCACGCTATAAAGAAAAAAACAATAATTCAACACCGCTTGTTAAATATCAAAATTTCCGTAACCATGCGGTCGTTGCTCTAATCACCACGGCCGAAAACAGCCGAAGCAACCGCTCAAGCACTCGAGTTTCGCGGCAGGTGAGATGAATATTCATTAGCATGTCAGTGCGGGTTGTCACAACCGCGCATGCGCGAAGGGCAAGGGTCACTCGTTCCATATATGGCGTTATCCCTGACTGATATTGACTGAATTCACTTTGACAATGCATTTTTCGCGTGTGTAATTTTTTGCGCTTCTGCAATTTTTCGCATTTTCACTTGTTTTTAAAATTGACTTTTTCAGCTATCCTGCATAGACTCACACACAAAATAAGCATTTTTGCTTGTTTTGAATTTCGCACTTGCTCAGAAGTACGCGAAAAGCGCGAAAATTAATGTAGCACAAATATTTTCACTTTCAGTAAACTAAACTGGGCTGGTACACATGCAGCAGCTGGGAGATTTGTTACAAGGAAATCCACAAATTTCACTGAAGATTTATTGTATTATCTACTCAATTCAAGTATATCCCATTAAAAGTAGTAGTAGGTAATTGCATATTTGAGGGTGCTTTATATTTTCTTGTGTTGTTTGTCCTGGGATATAGATTGGGGTCAAGTGCCTGATGTAGGGCATTGTGTAAGCTGTACTGGTCAGGGTATTTTTGCCCGAAGCCAACACCGGTGGCCTGTCCTGTTATGTAATGAAACTGAATCAGATTCTTTGACTGCTAAATCTAATCATCAAAATGTTTTATCTTGTTGTAGCAGATGATGAAATTAAAAATCTGATGATGAAAAAAAAATCAACAATGCACTATGATTTGAAAATGGTGCCAGAATCATTGAGGCGATGGCCTGCTTACAAAGACTTGCCATTGGTAGCGTTTATTTGCGTGAAAATGTTCTTTCTTTTCCCAGCCAAAGGCCTAGAAAAAAGTTGTCTAAAAATCTCAGTGAATTTTAAGTTAGTCAGGAGATGAAGCTTAGGATTATAAATAAATTAAATTCTCCTACAACTCATACTTTTAGTTTTGGCAGGGGATGAATAAAATTTTGAATATACCTAGGGGGCCTATATTAGTCCCATGTGGTGGTGTTAAAACTTTTTTTGGGATGGATTGAATTTCTGAGGTAGTTACCATAAAATTGTCACAGAATTTGCCAATTTTTATGTAAAAAAATTCTTGGGGAAAGAGCGAGTTAGGCATGACTGGGGAGGGGAAGGATTTTACACGACTTTTGGTGTCACAGTGCATACTTCAGATCTACAATTAATGATAAGATGACATTAAACACTACTCTCTCGTAAGCTTCTGTTTAGTGTAAATTATTTATTCATTTGCATATTAACTAAGGTTTTGTTCCATGTTACACTGACTGCAGCATATAGTATTGTTAAAAGTAAATTTCTCAGTCCTCAACTTCGTAGCCAATTATTTACTGAAGTGTGTCCCTTTAAGCATGACTTCATGTGAACCAACAACAATAAAACTAAATATTCCATAATAGCAAATTATAGTTATGAGTAGGAAGCTGAACACAATCTGTGCCCCCTCAAAAGAAAGTGAAAAAATAAACAACAACATAAATTAGATAAAATCCCTGGGAGATTGTAAACAACCTGTAAAGTCACCCTCAAAAAATGCAGATCAGCCGATAAATAAAAATAAATCCCACACTTCTACCACTGGGTGCACCAGAAGTGACTCAGTGGTCAGCAAGTCTGCGATTGGAAAAAAAACCTTTCGCTCTCAAAATGGATTGCCTGATTGAGTCTGTGCCCTTCTGACCCGAGTGGGGGATTTTAAAAAGTAGGTTGCGGTGCCTGGAGCCACTGACAGATTTGTAAAACATACCATTCCGGAACGCAGCAGGCATGGCATGATGGGTGCTCGTAGGATAAATTGGTACTGTTTCAGTTGAGTTGAGTGAGTAGGGATGAGAAGAAGAGTGACTGACTATCTTTGCTTGTGAGCATGTTTTGATTTCTCCAGAAGCAGTGAAGAAGGTGGAAGTGGCTAACACACTGGTCACTTCTGGTCTGATTTCCCTAGAAGACACACACTTGTCTAGGCATTAGAGAGGAGGACCTTGGTGATACTTTGATTGGAGCAAGCCTGGAGGCACCGTTAGTCATAGTTAGAAGATATAAGATACCCGTATTGGCAATTTGCATTTCATCGGGTATAAAGTGTAAGCTGATTGCAATCAACGAGGTATGCCAAGGTGGGTTGATGTTATCATTTCCTGGGCATTCCTCGACAGATCAACGACATTACTTCACTCCATTGCACACAAATCGGATTGGAGCTGATTGATTACCGAGCCGCATCAGACTGTCTTCTAATCTCGTGCAAAATTTCCAAGGGACCTTAATTTGTTTTTTTTTACGCTTATTGGATTTGCTTTCACTCATCAAGAAAGAAGAAGAAAATAAGTCGGGCATTTTACACAAATTGGATTTTTAGGCATACAATTTCTCACAGTCAAGCTTGACTTTGCTAGTACTGTATTAATATCACATTCTGGTGGAATTGGAATACCTAGACCCCTTCAGGCTGCCTTCCTGCTGTGCGATTGATTACTGTCTGACTTGCTATCCCTTCACAAACTTTGGGATTTTTTTGTGAACCAGCAGTAGCCTGTGACATTGTATAATTGTGCATTCAGTGGTGCGACTAGTTCCTTTCCACGCAATTTGCTAATTTCAAAAACAAGCCCGGCTTAATTGGAACGCCGCATACCCAGCGCTGTCAATTACGGGCGCAGGAGTTTGACATATATCATCACAGTTTGTGAGATTTTGTATATCTGTTGACATCGAAGGAAATTTACTTTTGGCATTTAGGCCAAGCTAGACTCGAGAGTGACACAACTTTAATATCTCTCTCTCTCTGGCTAAATCTCTGGGATAGCAAGGTTTGTTTCTTTTCCTTGCTTTCAACATAGCATTGGTGACATAACCTCGTCAATCGCATCTGAACAAAGTTAGCAGTGTGATGAGTTCAAAGGGTCCAGTGTTACATGATCAAGGCAACATTAAATGTGACCTAGGTGTAAGGTCAGATCACAAGCTTGGGAGGAACTACTACACATACAAATAAACATCAATTTACTGCATTAGTAAGGTCTCACTCGACGCTGACATCACATCAGACTTGCACAGAGAAAGCTAGAGCGTGTGCTGCCAGTTTTCTTTTAGGCAGCACCAGTAAGGCACTGGCACTGTGGACAATTTGTTGAATATATTTAGCTGTGGATACATGTATGGTTGTACTAGTAGTCAGATTGACTGATTGATTTGGACACAACACAAGGTTGAGAGTATAATTTTGCTTCTAATGAGACCAGAGGATGTCACTACTATTTGTCTGTGTCTAATAAGGCAGAGTATCATAACTGAGACTGTCATTGTGTTTGCCTTGTAAGGCAAGCCTTAATTCATTCACTCATTGTCTCCCCATTTCCGATCAGCCCTGGAAGAACAGGACATAAATTTTTCGCGCTTGGAATAGCCTTGTCTAGTCTCCTTCTTGCATAAGGGAGCATCGGAGCGGCAGAGTGGAACGCAGAGGGCACAAAAAAGAAATTGGCTAAGTGGAAACATTGATAACCAAGATGTGATGTATGACTTCCTCGTTGGATACTATACAAAATTTGAGATTCCTGTCAAAAGTGTCGGTAATTTATCAACCGACAAAGAGTGGCTTGATTTTCTGTTGATTGCGTTACAAAGATACTTTTTTGAAGTGATTGCAGGTATGGATGTTTTATCTCAGGACAAGTCTGATAAAGTCACCCAAGCGGAGTGAATCAGTAAGATTTTGTGTTCTATACAAGTTCTATTTGGTCTGCCCCAGCCGTCTTCAATAATCACACTTTGCTGTAAAGGGGCAGGCATCTGTAAACTTGTCAGTTGTTGATCATTGTAATTTCACAAGGGAGGCATCAGACTGATTAACTCCAGTATTTTCAGAGGATTTTTAATACCAGAGAGGATTTTGAAGGCATCGCTGCAACCATGATTGACAGCACTAGTTTGTTATCAGACATGAGATAATGGTTCGTAATCAAACTTTAGACACTCAAGTTATCACTCCTATGTTGTGCAAAGGTGGATGGTCCATTCTCTCATGAAGCAGTTTTAAAGGATTTATAAACTTTGTAATTTTGGAGGATTTACAGTACCATAAAGAGAGGCATCGCAAGTAGGCCTTGCAACGATGTCGACTTGTCTGGTGCATCCAGGGCCAGCCAAGGTGCCGGGAGGATGGTGCGTCTATCAACTGTCTCGCTACAACAACACCAGGGTAGGTACCTTGTTAAATTTTACAGACTTTAGTCTGGGATTTGCATATTGTTGAATCACTGAAAATGGGAGATAAATAATACAGTAGGTAGCGATACAGATTCAGATGGGCTTGGTATCCATCCTTCTGTAGAATCACATTTATTGAGTAGCAAAACAGGAGCGTGAAAATACACGACTAAATTACGTGAGTTTTACTAGTATGAATAATTTATGTCTTTCTCCAGACATGATAGAGATATGCAGTATGCAGGAACATTGGCACATAAAAATAAAAAATATATGTGCCTGGCTAAATCGAAACTGATCACCTCTATTTCAGACAATGTGACAGAGAAGTGATCATAAATGCCAATTGATTGAATTGATTGCTCCTCTGTCAAATTGGGCTGTGTTAGCTCATGAAACGGCAAGGTGCTGTGCTAGTTAGTACTAGTATAGAATAGGTTGTTGGTTTGATTTTAGTCAGGTGCACTTTTTATTTCATCATGCAAGTGCAAGAAGGTTGTAAGTGTAAAAGCTGTGATATATCTGTGTGTTGCTATGTATTAGGATGACTTAATGGAAACATTCTTTGATCATCCTGTTTCCAAAGGAAAGAACATGGTCAATGTTATTAATATATTGTATGCAAAGGAAAAACAAATATCACAACAATTTCAGAATGTAGAGCTTGTGTACTCCAAGCAGTTTTTAAAATCAAGTTGAATAGCTTGGCATTCCTTACCAGAATTCCCTTTAAATCTCCAAAACAACAGTGTTTAGTTTTGGTTTTGATATTACTAATCTTGCTTGTAACTTGAAACTGAAAATCAAATCAATCAGCCTTATTTAGCAAAATATATTGTAAAGAAAATGGATATTGTAATGTGGGCGGTGGGAGGCTTGATGAATGAGTATGATTCCGCAAGTGCCTGTACTTTAATTTACAAAATAGGTGCTTTCATGAAAGATTTCCTATTAATGGCCATATTCATATTATGTAATTTTCAATAGGAAAATAAGTTGTTGAAAAATAATTGACATTCCATCCCCAGGGTAACACAACCTGTATGAGTGCTACATGTTTTCCCAGACATGCTATGTTTTGGGCATTTCCTTCACCATTTTCCCCCTAAATGAAATTCCAATTAGGACTTAACGTGTGGTACTGAAAGTCATCAATTTCACTAAATTATGCATTCAGGTGAGATTCTTGACAAGTTGACATGAAGCGAAACTAGTTGTGGGTAGTTCGTCATTTTAAAAATATAATTTGTACTTTGCATTCAAAGTAGCATTTAATAAGAATTTTGGCCTCTGCAGGGAAAAATCACAATATATGGACTTCAAAAGTACATAGGCCTACTTGTGAAATGAGTAAATTTTAATCACATAATCAATTCTAATTATCGATAAAACATATTGATATGTCAGTTTAAATATTATTCAGCAAGGCAAAGAAAAAAGGAAGAATGTAGTTCATAGAAAATTTTCAGATTAGTAGAAAATAAATCAGAAATACTTAAAAATCACTTTTGAGCAAGAAGAGTTACAAAAACCACCAAGTAGCCTAATTTTGAGGTTAAATTATTGCTATAGTGAAGCTCTAAAACATGCTAAATTCACAAAATCCCTGATTTTTGGGTTTATAAAACATATTTGACACTCTTAAAAATCCACAAAGGAAGGGAAAAATCTGTGGCTTGTATTACAGTAATGAACTTGATTTACATATTTCAAAGGACTTTACACAATACAGGGGCGGATCCAGGATTTCTCAATAGAGGGGGCGCCAAATTTTCAGGGCAACCACAAAGCTAGATCTACACGGCCACCGACGCTCTGTACCGTCATTCTTGAGATATCTACAGGGCGCCCTGTGTGTTAAAAAGTCATTTGATAGATCTACTGTGCGCCCGGCGCTCTATGCGGCGCCCGGCGCCCTGTGATCTGCTAAAAATAGAGGGGGCGCGCGCTGGGTGCGCCCCCCTCTAAATCCGCCCTTGCAATAGGTTTTGTCCTTTGAAACACAAGGACTTTACACAATGTTTTCTGTAAATTCCTTTGAAACACACAGAACAGTAATACAGACCACATATATTTTACAAATTTATTTTGTGTGTTAACCATAACGCCTCATCCCGGGAGGGAGTGAATGAATAACAGAGGAGGAGAAAAGTCGGAAATTTGGGTCTGTCTCGAACCTGGGGCACTTTGGGACCCCAGTGCTGTGACCAGGTATACAATGCTATGATGGTGTCCGGCCAGCGATTTTGTGTCCATATGAGTCTACGTTTGATGAAGCAATCGCTGCACTTCAGTGCATTTTTCTCACTCCGTGCATTGCCGTTTTTTGGTGTTTGGTGTGGTCAGGGTTAATACTAAATTGGTGCTTATTAATATGTTCCCTCTATTGTCAAATTGATGACATTTATATCTTGGATAGTTTTAGTTTCTGATGAGTAATTGTTAGACTGTTAATATTGCAATGTGCTCTTCTTAATAAGTAGATCTATCAAATCTGTATTAACTCTATACTACCTTTCTTACAGTATCTATGATTGGCTCGTTACATGATATAACATGATAGAACCTCTGAGTAACCAATCAAAATAGACCTTCTATAATTTTCCTGCAGTTAACCTCAAGAGGTCTTCCAACTTTCTTATAGTATCTCTGATTGGCTCATTACATGATATAACCCTTGAGTAACCAATCAAAACAGACCACTTATATGTGTAGGCACTTTTTAGCTTTTCTTACCATGTCTCTGATTGGTTATTCATTGGAATATATGATGTAATTAGCCAATAAAATTGATTGTTAGTGCCTAGAGGGTTAAAAACATTAAAAATATGTGCACTGTGAATGTACACACAACAGCTGTTTGTTAGGCAAGCGTCCAACAGTCATGAACATAATTTGCATGTGTCATGTACATGCAGTTATCATATTTCCTTTGTAAATTAATTTTCCTGGCTCCAAAATATCTGACATGGCTCTTTGTTTCCATAATTGGCATCATGAATCTCGGTTCAAAATAATGACCTAGTAATCATCTTGGAAAGCTGTGTGTTCACATGGCACTATCAGTGATCCACCAAAAGAGTCAAAATATTTGAAATTTACAGAAGTAGGACTTCTAAAAGTGAAGGGTATGTCTGTAGAATTTGTGCAAGTTATTTTTTTTTCCAAATGCAAAATGTCAATAAAGGAAGAAAACAGCACTGTCCAGAGGGGGAAAATGTGAAATTATTTTCTTTCAAAATGGGAAAGTAAAGTTCAATTTTTATCCTGCAAATTTCCTTAGTTAGTCACTTTTATCAAGGGACAAGTTCTTCCTGTTAGAATAGAAGATGGAGGAAATTCGCCCCCCAAGCACTAAAAAGAAGACAATCATGAAAATCAAGGTCTTGATACTTAAACAAAGCTCATTTGGATTTAGATTTGATGGATGTAAATATTTCTGAGCACCAAATTTAGTTGATTTTGTAATTGTCAGAGATAATGTGCCAGTGAGTTTGAACAAAGTGATATGCATCCTATAATTGTCACTGTTGGTTCTTAACATTGTAGGCCTTTTTTTAGATTTCTCTTAAATGGCTGGTGAGTGGTAAATATTAAAGTTTTTTTCATGGAAGAGAATGCAGAATTTGGTCATGTAGAATCAACTAGAATGGCAAACTTTGGGTTCTATTTTTGTCAATTAATTTGCTCTTAATTTGCTACATGGAATCGCTAATATGCTGACAAAAAGGTGGGCTATTATTCCCATTTGTAAAAAAATGGTGGAATATTTTGCTCTATTACATAATAAAAAGATGCTCAAGAAATGACATGAACAACTTCACAGACAAGAATTTCAATCAATTGATTGAAATTCTTGTCTGGAATTAAAAATAAAACACAGAATATTTTGTGAGAGGGGAATAAAACCAAACCAGACAGATCAGAAGCCTGGCATGACTGG
>JAMKCH010088468.1:0-19457 GCA_023653785.1 Ophioderma brevispina
ATCCGGGGCCGGGGATTCCCCAATCCCACGTGCGAAAGTAAATTATTCTCGGTGATGTATGCAAAGGCCTCAGCCCGCGGCAGCGGCCGTCTACATCTGATTCAAATATTTTATTCGGAATAATTAAGGAAAAATAACAGGTGATAATGATGTGCTTCTTGTAATTTTTCAGCCAAGAAAAAAGTAAGAAATAGGATGTCAACTTTGGAAGTTTGAGCATTGTTTTTGCAAAGACTTTTTCGTGTTCCTGGTTGACTAGCAGGGCAAACATAAGGAAGCGCATTTTCGCGATTTTTGACTTTAAAAATCGCGCATTTTCGCGCATTTCAAAATACGGGCCGCGCATTTTGCCGTTTTAAATCGCGCAAAACTCCGGTGCCTAGAGTAGGGCCATAATGAAATACGGAGGACCATAACCCTAACCCCTAACTCTAAACCCTCATGCCTCTAGTCCTGCTAGCACGACCTGAGATTCATGTCTTTCAACAATATGTCATTCACTGATCAGTATCTTGACGCCAAGATAACGTCCAATATTAAAGGTAGGTGGCAAGTTACAATTATTGGAACTACTCATGCCGAGGGATCCACGTTCAGTTTTCATTTCAGTTAAAAATGTGAAGTGAACTGGTATACGGCTAATAACTTTTGCGCTAAATAGCCATAACCACTTCGTTTACAAAAATACACCAAGCAATACTTTATTAAATTTGACTTCCCAGTACATGATATAAATATATAGGTAACAAAGACAAATGACAACTTCTGAAATCTTATCATGTTTCACAATTTGGGGGTTAATTTTCAAATTTTCCCATGGCATTGGATTACACAGTCAAGGCAGCTCCTTTGGTCACAACTTGAACTTTGGTTGAAGTGTGCCCTCGTGTGACCATAAAAAACTGGTCATGGCTACTTAGCTTAGGGCCCCTGGTGGGGCTAGAGCCCCAGTCTCCCAGAAGCTCCCGGGTTTTCAACGTTTTGCCATCTTAAAAGGTAAAAAAGAAGTGTTTCAGAGCACAAATTTCACAATAAATTCATTTGAACATGTGAAGCTACAATATACCTTCACCTCGTTAACTTCTCTCCCTCTTCTCCCTTTTTTCTCAAGTTCCTCTCTTTTTCCTTCTCCTTCCCTTTTTCCCTTCTCTTTCTCTCCCTCCTTCCCTTTTCTTCTTTTTTTTTCAGTCTCCCCCCCCCCCCCGCTGGTGCCACTGTTTGCTAATTCTAATTACAACATATACATCAATTTGATTTAATTATGGATACCTCAACTCAATCTCAAAATCTCTCTTGCAATGGGGATGGGACAATTTGTGGTATGACTTTTTGTGGCACGACTTTTGTGGTACGACTTTTTTTGTTGAGTTTTCCGAGCCGAGTTAACTTTTATGACCGAGTTAACAATGGCATGAGTTTCATACCTCTGGCTGTTTAGAGGACGTAGGGGTGTTCTAAAGTAAATACGCATACGCACGCGCGCGTCTGGCTGTTTCAGAGGATGCAGGGGTGTTCTAAAGTAAATACGCATGCGCACACGCACGTCTGGCTGTTTTAGAGGACGCAGGCCAGGCGCGCGCGTGCGAATGCGTATTTACTTTAGAACACCCCTGCGTCCTCTAAAACAGCCAGACGCGCGCGTGCGTATGCGTATTTTAGAACACCCCTGCGTCCTCTAAAACAGCCAGACGCGCGCGTGCGAATGCGTATTTACTTTAGAACACCCCTACGTCCTCTAAAACAGCCAGACGCGCGCATGCGTATGCGTATTTACTTTAGAACACCCCTGCGTCCTCTAAACAGCCAGAGGTATGAAACTCATGCCATTGTTAACTCGGTCATAAAAGTTAACTCGGCTCGGAAAACTCAACAAAAAAAGTCGTACCACAAAAGTCGTGCCACAAAAAGTCATACCACAAATTGTCCCATCCCCCTGGGGGCTGGGCCTTGCTTGGCCTTGCAATGCTTGTTCATGTTGCATCTTTAATTCCACTGAAACATGTCAACCCCTCCCACATTGCTTCACTTGAATAAATCATAACATAACAAAAGACATATATCACTAAGAATCTGAATCTCTCATTCTTTGGCTACATCAGCATGATCAGTGATCAGTCTGGCCTCGAGTCTTAATTTTGGTTGCAAAATTAAGCAGCTTTTCCAGTGACAGTCAGAACCCGAGACTCGCAAAACTCACGCTTTCTTGATGTCTGCATCAATTGCAGATCTTGTGAGACCTAAAATCGCATAGTAATCTTGTCCCATGCTTTTAAGCTTCAATCGGAAAAAGTAGAATAAAGACAAAAATATATGAAAACGTCAAAATCGGAATAATTTGTGTGATAAAATTGACACCAATCCACCGAAAATGTTTACTTCGTTGCCAGGACCACAATCGTTGAGGGCGCCCGAAAAGATAATCTTTGACAGGGGGGGTGGGACGTATCGCTTTTGGCAACGGGAGCCGCAGTGATCAAGCAACTCAAAGCAACCCTAAACGATCATGTGCGCATGCGTTTTACCAGCCCGAGTACAGGGAGACAAGCTATCAGTGCTAGTTCTCCCAGTTCTCCATGTTAGCACGTTTGTTCTGCTGCAGATTTGAAATCAGTGGTTTGTTCATATCTGTGTAACGCCGAGTGAAAAGAAATAAATATGGGAATCACAGGGCTTTTGCCCAAATTTAGAGACATCGAGCAGAAAATTACTGCAGATGATTTAGCGGGTGATGTTGTGGGCATTGATGCCTCAACATGGATATATCCGATTCTAATGAGGTACAGTTTTGACCTGTTAACGACAGTTATCGACCCCAAAACAACGTAAGTACATGTCACTACTCACATTAATTAGTTACTCATGTCGATATCTCGATATTTCAAAAGATAGGTCAATTTTATTTAGTTCTCCATGCTGCAGAGTTTTTGAAAATGAGTATAAAAATAGCTTTCCAAGCCCAGTCAATCCCTAGTCCCAGGTACCCATCGGTACCACACACTGCCATATGAATGAAGTAGATGTCAATGAAATTCCCATTGTGACTTGAGTGTAGTGTGGATGGAGCAAATTTTTCACCCAGAATTTTTCACCTCATTTTCTCTGAAAATGATGAAAGCCTGAAATAATTACAATATCCATGTTATAATGTAAGAAGAACACCCTAATGCAAGGTCCTGAAGGTAATTTTAGCATTTTATAGAAATACATTTTTTTTTACACAAAAGACAAATTTTCCCAGCTCGCTACGCTCGACCCTATTTTTTTTAACGTCGCCTCAAAAGTCTGAAAAATTTTCGCGAACACAAAGATACTAATAGGGTAGTAGTATTGACCAATTAAGCAGTTATTAGTACGGTAACCAATTTTCATGAAGCTCTTATCCAATTTTACATTTCTAAGCCTTTTTTTTTCAAATTACTGTCGATGATTTATATAAGAACATTAGCAAAAACTTGGGTAATTTTATCTGAGTTTTATTGTGAATTCAGTAAATCTGCTGCTACACATTTTTAAATGCACTGTTCTGCAAACCTACATGTAAAATAGAGCGATCCGTAACCAAAATGTCATTCCGATTAAACAATGCATCCGATTTCAAGTGATTTGCTCGTATATTTAGGTTTGCATTGCGAACTAGACCTATCAAAATTGGTCGACCAGTGCAAGAAGTTACGGTGCGGTGCATGGTCTTATTATGCAAACTTTAAAAAGAAAAGTATGATGCCTATGTTCATGCAGACTTTATGGCACTAAAGTTGGATATGGTAGGTGGTGTTAACTACTCTGTGGTTCGATTCCACAGGCCAACAATTACCAGTCTTCGCATATCTGATGGCATCATTTTTTCTTTTCATTGCAATTGGTCCATGTTCCGATGATTAATAGCCTCCTGGGAATAGCTGCGTCCCCAGGGACCCCAGATTTTACAGGAAGTGGTCAAAATTTTGTATCTGAAAAAAACTACTATTTTTCACATTTAACCCTGTGAATCTTAGGGCTAAAGGATGTTTGGTTTGCATGTTATGAGTAAAAATATGCCCTATTTTGGTAGATCATGGGATTACAAAATCACCTTTTAAGCTCTCACTTAAAACAGGTTGAAATATCAGCGCAAAACTTTTTGGGGTGAAGGCCATTCTAATTTCTATCAAGATGAAAAATTGATAGACTTAAATCAGGTCATCCCCATTTAATTTTGTGTATATATATATGGACCATGGTCTTTAAAGTTACAAGAGGCCCACAAATTAGACTAAATCACTGGCTGTCTTGAAGGTGCAACAAGAGATTTCCAAGTCATCCATATTTGTTGTGATATGTAGTGATGCAAAGGCCTTATTGATTCCGTCCGCAACTTGTGTTCCAGGACCACATCTTTTCAACTCTTCTCATAGAGCAGCTATTCATTATTTTCTACTGACTCTTATGTTTTTGTTGCAATTGCTCATGCTACTTCACTCTAAAATAAGCATAGTAAGTTAAAATTTTGCCTCTACAGGAGAATTCAAACCCAGGATCATTTTGATTACAGGACGAACACCTATAGACGCATGCCACACAATCCTAGCCGGCAGATGGTCGTTCTTCTGTAATACTTAAATAAGCGATAATCATGAATAACACCGCTATGAGACAAAGTCATAAGATGCGTTCCTGGAAGACAAGTTGCGGACGGAATAAGTCCTCATGTGGTGATTTCATAAAATAGACACTAAACAGATTCCCCTTCCTTTTATTTGGCCATAGAAATAATGAAAAGAAAAGGTGATTTATATGCTTATATTTCAATAGAATACATACTTGTATGTTGAATTTTCTATTTGCTCCTATAGAAAATTAGAAATTTCACCATTTGTTTTACTAAAGAAACCGTTCTCGGCTTAATCCTTTCATATGGGGATATCTTTGAAAGCTTTGCACAAGAGAAGATTTCAGTAGCTTCCCACAATGCATTGCTTCCAATGGAGGTTTTTGTACAGGTACTGATGTGAATCGTTAGTGATGAAACATGGCTAAATTGACAGTACTRATCACAAACTTGCATTTTAAGAGTGTTTCATCTCTAACGATTCACATGACTACCTGTACAAAAACTTCCAATGGAAGCAATGCATTGTGGGAAGCTACTGATATCTTCTCTTGCTTTGCACCATGTGCAAAAATCAGAATTTTCAAACTTTTAGGGGCACTTCTTATTTTAAATCTCTCGTTAAACAATTAAGCCTCATAGTAAGGCTCCTTTGTTTGATGGTTTTATATTTTTGTGCATAAAATATACATTTTTCAAGGTCCTACACAATCATCAAATTGAAGAAACTGGCAAAATGTTATATTTTGTTGAAAATGATGTGCCTGTGCCACTTTAAAATTACTTAAAAATCACTTTAAATTTACACACCTAAACCTTTAAATCCTGCTTGAAAATTGTCCCAAACATTACTATTTTTTTACATACTTTAAGAATGTAACACTAATCCATGGAAACGAATACAAGCTGTACACGTAGCTTGTACCAACCAACTTTGCATTAAAGAGGTTTCGCTGTACATCTACAGGTCTAATACAATATATGAAACAAATGTTAAGTCAATTCTCACCTTTTTACATACATGCAGATATGTGAAAGACTTCATTTCTGCAGTCCAGGTTCTAGTTGGAAAAAATGTGACACCAGTGATAATATTTGATGGTAAAGATCTTCCAGCAAAACGTCACACTAAATTGGAAAGAATAAGGTAATACACACAAAGTGCAACCATACCTTTACCCAGTCAAATGTTGCAAAATACAGGTGTCCCCAAGTTATTGTACCATCATAACTTTACTCAGGGATGAGGCAACAAGCTAAAAACATAATGAAAGAAAAGAATCTGCCAACTCATTCACTACTGAACATAATCAGTTTTGTTTGTAATTAATGGCTTATGATATTAAATGAAATAAAACAAAACCCATTGCTTTACATGCAGTTTATTCCATCATGCATCAATGCAACGGAATAAAGTGCGTGTAAAGTCAATGGCCGTTTCATTTCGTTTCGTCATAAGCCATAATTACGCCTTCAAATTGATTAAATTAAGCCTTGGTAATAGATTCATTTGCACTTGATTTTTGCAAATTTTGATTATAAAAGTATGGTTTTGCAAAAAAGAGGAACTCTTCTTGATGAATATATTTGAATCAATTTTTCACATTGTTTAAGCCTTTAAAATCTCATTTTAGATTTTCTATAGTAATTTATTAACTAAATTTATCACATTAACCCTAATATGGCTTTCATTTTTAGCATATCTCCTGGGAGAGATGGAATAAAGAAAGAAAAAAGTTGGAAGGTTGATTGAAGCTCGAACCGGGGACCCTCCACACTTCTAACTCTTGCTATGCTAGGCTGGCTGCCTGCAGCAGCTGTTCCGTGCCTTTATGTGCCTTTGTTTGATGATGCAATCACGTCAATCAAGACTTGGTGCACTTTTCACACTCTGAGTTGTGGTATTTTGTTGTATTTGTGGCTGTTAGGGTTTAACATGTGTACAATAACTTTCGGACCACTCTATTTTTCGTTATTGAGAGAGAGAGAGAGAGAGATACAGATGTGTGTCATGTCATGTAGGTAATTAAGTTAAAATAAAACATAGTGGATGTTCTAACACTTGTGTTTGGCTCTGTCAGGAAGAAGAAAGAAGCAAGGACAGCAGCACTACAGGCATTCCAGGAAAAAAATGATTTGGGTGTCAAATTAAATGCTGACAGAGCAGTTGATGTGACTGAAGAAATTGTGGATGAGATCATGCAGGTACACAGTCATGTATGGATGTACTTTAATAGTGCATAGTTACAAGTTAAAGAAAAATAAGTTATCTGATGCCATTACAATGCTTCATTAACCCTAACACTTTTTCGGGATTGTGGAATAATAACATGCATCCCGTCAGCATGGGGGCATAAAGTCGGGGGAAAAGAGGAACTGAATACCTGGACTGCCGGAGGCGGGGATCAAACTCGGTGCATTTGCAAAGGGCCCGGGCCCTCACCTCTACAGCACACCATACTTAAGTGTACACATACCCCCATTGGTGAAGAGGGGGGGGGTCCATTGACCCCCGTAGTAACCATTTCCCCCAAAGACTTTTTGCAAGAAATTTAAACCACACATACAGGATCATAAGACAATAACATTTAAGCAGTACAATTAGAATCCCACAAAAATGTCATTTTTTTATATGTTATACTTTTGGGTGGTGACATTTCAAGCCTGAATTTAAAGTTTATCATGTTTTCCAATTTCAGGTTACTTTTTCTAGCTAAAAATGCTGGTCAATTCCAAGTCTGAATTTAATTTTTCAAGTTTTGATTTCAGGCTAATAGCCTTTCAGGCTCATCTCATTTCAAATCTTGTTGCAAATGTATAATTATTAACAGCTAGGATATTTTGGCTTGAGAAAAAGATAAGTTTCAAATGTATAACTTCTTTGACACACCCTATACTTGTGCTTAAAGACCAATAAATTTAACAATGCAGGTTAAACTGACAATATACAGATCTCAACCACTGGTGACATAGACAAACAACAGACCATTTCTCCACTCTCCATCAATTATTAGGGCCTAACTCGTTCTATCTATACTCTGCCAAGCCCGAAGTAAAAAGTAACAAAGCAGCCATATACTTAAGTTGTACTGACTTTCAGTGAGCGCAGACAAAGTACAAGCCCACTGCAACTGAAAGGCGGTACTGGGTAGACACGCGTCGTCACTTCATACTTCAGGTCGGACAAAGTATATGCCACTTCTCAGCTTTTATCACTGGAATAAATGAATGTGCAGAAGTAGTAAAAGAAAAAGTAATATGAAAGTGTCTAAATCTGCAATCTAAATATATAAATGGCATTCCCTGTCAATCTCACCTCCGTCAGGTTGTTTCCTGCTATAAAATTTACTGTAAAATTTGCAGGCCTCTATCTGAAGAGAAAACCAAGGTATAGCTCCCTCTTACATAGTGATGTAAAGTGTATACGGAAATAGGGAAAAAAAAGAACAAACCTGTTATTGCCTTTGCCTTATGTCAAATTGTTTCTAAATCACTATTTACTGAATTTGGCAAAATGAAGACAACATTTGACAAGTGGTATGCCAAACTTACACCTGGCCAAACTTTACATCACTATGTACTACTAGTACCTCAGCCAATTTGATAAACACACAGCACATTCAGCAAACTCTCCTTCCAAAGCAAAGCTTTATTTAGAAGACAATTTCATCTTGACCTTGCTCATTCTCCCAAGTGTAAAACCTCAATTATAACGTACAATACAGTGCAGTCAAAATCACAACATATTTGTCCAAAAGGTTAAGGTCTAATAAAACATGGAAAGATTTCCTAATATAATACAAAGTGTATGATATAATTGATATCATAAATATTTAAATGCAAGATTCCACTTTAGCCTGGGCATTCAGCACACTATCAGTTTATTAAGACACTATCAGTGATCCACAATAAAGTCAATACTTAAAATTTCCTGGAATAGCCTAAAAATTAAGTCTGTAGAATTCTCACAAGTTATTTTTTCCCCAAAATGAGAAAACAGCAGTATTCAGAACCCCCGTTCAATTACATGTTGTGTCCATAAGGAGAGCAATGACTATTTAATAACCCAATTTTGTCCTTATTAGGCTGCTTTTGGTCCTATCACCTGTACGATATGTTAGGATACTTACACTTGTTACAGATATGCAAAAATCTGATTTTTTTATATTTTCTGATTTAGCAAATCACTGATAGTACCTTTAAATACAGAATTACCATGCTCAGTGTAAAGTTATTCACATTCTGATTCAATGTTGGAAAGATAGATGCATGCATGCATAACACATTCAATACATCTGTTTCTTTTTTCTTTAAAAATAGGGACTTACGGATGAGCATATCCACTGGCTTCAGGCACCCTTTGAAGCAGACGCACAGTTGGCCTATATGGCAAGAGTGGGGGTAATTAACTATGTCATTTCACAGGACAGTGACCTACTAGTGTATGGTACACCCAGGGTGAGTGTATTTGCTGTGTGGTCTAAAGACGTGCAAATTTACCAGTATGTGGTGGGACTAATTAGGCAAAAAAATTGTGTTGCCCTAAGGTCAAAAATTGTTTTGATATTTTTTTAAACAACCAAAAGGGTTAAGTTTTAGTGCATTTTTTACCTTTTCTTAAGAAAATATAGGCAAAATATAGGTTTAAAGTTCAATGGAGAGCATGCAACAAGAGAATTTGACAAAATTGAGCAAGAATTAGCCCTCAGAAAACATTTACAGCATATAAAACCCAGAATTTTTAGCGGGCTTTGCCCCTGGACTCCATCAGTGGCCCTAAGGTGGGCCCCTGGACCCCACCCGTTTTCTTCGCTTTAGATGCGACACTGGCCCCCATATCAAAATCTTAGCTCCGCCACTGCAAAAAAGTGTGTACAGAGAATAAATTGCTGCTTGTGTATTCAGTTTACTATTATGAGTTGTATAACAGTTTATTGCCAAATAAATCAATTTTAAAATACTATGATATTAATTCCTTAAATGCTATCTTGACCTATAGAGCCTTCAATTTCTTTTGGTTTTGGGTGATTTTCCTTTAAAATAATTCTAAACATTTTAACATTTTTCTCACTTATGGGCAATGCAACTTTGACTCTTTTTTGGCTCAATTGTAGAAGCAACTCTTAATATGCCACTTGTGCATCTTATTAAATCCAAAATATTATAAAATGTTTGACACCTCACATATACACCCACATATTGCTCAAGAAGTCTATTCATACTTCTACTGCATTTAAGTGTGATGCCCTTGAATTGCTGATGTACCGATCACTTTCTGATGGAACTTAACAAATACTAAGGCACTTAAAAAAAACTAAATTTGATCTGTTATGCAGTAGTTTGGGTAGAGACTGCAACACATCGGCACTGCACTGCAGTGCAGCAAAATATGAATAGGCCTTTACTCAAAGATGTCTACAGTGTGAGATGCCATATGTGTTAGCTCATTTATCTTAACTATTGACATTAAATAACTTTATTTAGGTAATCTACAAGTGGAATATGCATGCAGGAACTGGCCTGCTAATTGAGTTTTGTCACATTTATAAATGCATAGATTTCCAAGTAGATTTGGAAAAGTTCCAACTATATTGCATTATAAGTGGATGCGACTACTTGGAATCAATCAAGGGCATTGGGATCAATCTGTCTGAAAGATTCATGGTACAAGTGGGAGACAAGAATGTATTTGAGGTAGGTGCCTGTTAGCTTCTTTAAGTGTGAATATGCCTGACTCTTTGAAATCATATGCACATTTTTTGAAATGGTTAGGTTGTATTCTCACTTTCTTTTACTTGCAAATGTCTTTTCAGCCCAATTTCATTTCAATCATGTTTCATAGATTTCAAAGTGACTACTAGCAGGAGTAATTGCCAAAAGCTTGAGCTGAAACCATAATTATGACCATCCACTTTGGACACGAACCACGATAATTACAGATTTGTCTCATATACGGATTTAGAATTGTTCCCTAACACAAATCATCTCCTCTCTAACTTATCTTTGCAAAGAAAATATTACACATAATCGAGCACTAATGCACATGAAAGTCAAATTACAATGTAAATTAACAAACCAACATGTTAAAATGAGCTTTAAAATATGTTAAAAATATCTACTTGGACCCTTTTAAGTTGGCCAGTATTGCTTTCATGTCTTGCAAATTGGATAGCTTTAAATACAAAAAATGTAATTCACTTCTCGCAATTTAATGCCACATCTTTGACATAGTTGATATATTATATTTCTTTCAAGTTGAACATAACATATTCATGCTCTCATATGCATTGACTTCTATATCCTCCCTAATTTACTACAGGAAATTTCAAATCTTGGCAGACTTGTGGGAAGACGAAACTTACAGGTACACCCTGATTACCCAGATAATGTGAAGCAGGCTCTATTTGTGTTTAAACATCAAGCAATATTTGATGTTGGCTTAGACAAGATCTTACCCTGCACTCCAGTTGAAGATTCAGAGGTCACACCATTAACCCACACAACTGCAGCTGGACTGTATCCTTAATTTGAAATTAAAAACCTGTATATATTAAAGTTGCACCAAGAGATTTCACATATCAGGTCTCCCTAAAAGTACTGATTTTTGCTCTGATGTAAGGCTTTCCATCAAAAATATCCCCATCTGAAAGGATTAAGCTGAGAAATGTTTCTTTTGTTACAAAATTCTCTAAGTTCGTATAGGAGCAAATACAAAATTCAGCCTATGTTTTATATTGAAATGTAAGCAAATCAAAATCAAAATTTAGTGTCTAATCTATATGAAATTACTATAGTCAGGGACAGAATAAGGCGACCAATTGCGCGTCTGACGTAATTTGACGGTGCAGAACAAATGTCAGCCGTGAAGAATAATCTGTGAACATTTAAAGCTGATTAAAACAGAAAGTTTACTTTCGTAAATTATTGTGTCCGTTAGTCAAAATCCAACTCAAATGGGGCAGTTTTTGACATTTTAAATCATATTTTGTTCGAACATGCCCCGCCCATACTACACATTAAAACCAATCACAGTCCACGCTGCGCTGATTGACAAACCTTGACATACGCGCAATTGGTCCCCAATTCTGTCCTTGACTATATTATGACACAATATTTGGGTGCCTCAAAATCTCTTGTTGCACCTTTAAGGATGGATATGCATGTTTGTCCACATATGCATATTACAATTGTGGGAATTGATAGCTTCACTTTCTGTTAACACGCTATTCTTACTGGCCACATTTTGAGATTTCAATGTATATTATGGACTGTGTTGCATGAATCATAAACAACTATCTTAAATATTATTAAAGGTGCTTGTTCCGATCGTCTTTGGGACCCCCCTGATTTACCCGAAAATAGTATCAATTTTGAAATCAGATGAAAGGCCATATTTTTCTCAGTCTTCCTGATATTTCAGCTTTCAAATCCTTTCCATTCTCAAGATACTGACAAAAAACTGCCGTTTTAATGGTTAACCATCAATATTAGCACAGTAGTGAATAGGGCGTTGCACTATGCATTATCACGTCTAGCATAAAAACCACAAGTTTGTTTCCTACAGTACCTGGTGCCCTGTGTATACAAGTGTCAGGCCCTCTTACCAAGTAGATAACACCATACACAAAAATCGGAACAAGCACCTTTAAATTGACAGACATATACTATCCATCAAACTGACAATATCTTATTCTTATTGAATTGAGGTAATTCCTCACCTTATATACATTCTTATCACATCAGTTTGAACTTCTTGACAATATTTATCACCACAGCTTATCTACCAGGATACCCTTATTCTCTGAGAGTATGAGGACCTTGTGGAATGCTCCGGAGGATTTGAATATTTCTGGTAAAATGATTTTTATGAATCGGAAAGTTCTTCTTACCTTACATTTTCAACAATTAAAAGAACCATCATATGATGTACCACCATAAACATAACATGTGATATCAGTTCCTTTTGAAAAGTTAATAACATATCTTCATTTGCTCCCCTATTGTTTTACCAATTTTTTATCCTATAATGTAATGTACCTCTTTAGTATTCCTTATGGTGATGCAAGCTGGCAAAGTTCAACATTTTGTTCAGAATTAGTCTGTTGGACATAAGTGACACACGCACCATGTGTAAACCTTATGAAGAAGCTATAAGTTGTTTTGGGTGCATATTTGGACTAATTACTCACCTGACTTGCAATATTTACGTGGGCTATGTGTCCTATCCTGTCCATCATATTATTGATCAGACTAACTTTGTACCAAGCGAGTTGCACAATCAAGTTAAAGGGATAAGCAGCGATAATGCGAGAGAATAAAAAAAAATATGTTAATGCATTAATTTAGCTTATAAATCAAAGATAACTAGTGAAAAAATTACGTATTTGAGGAAATTTGTCATACCATCTCCCACAAATAGACATACAGGGATAACGACTCAAAATCGACACTAAACTGCTGATTGTGGTTTACACCAGTACAAGATAAACAAAGATTAAAAATATTTGCATTTGAGGTCAAACTGTACAGGCCATGATGCACAATATTATGCTTACAAATCTGGGATATTCACACAGGCTTTTTTGATCTTTGAATGTTGATACCCATATATAGAAATTATAGAATCAGATAAAAAGTACTGCCCTGTCTTTAATACACAGATTTCAAGCCAATCACTTGCGGGTTATGTTAGCGCATCTATGCCAGTAACAAAAATTCTGAAATACAAATTTTGATGATTTTTTTCGATTTTTCAGATCAGCAAATCGCTTCTTATCCCTTTAAATGCCACAGATAATGTCAAAACATTGACAAAAAAGAAAAGTCCTTAAACTAACTTGCACGAGTGCAAGAAAATCACCTAATCAAATAACAACATATACTTCATTTCTTCTTAAATTGTTTTTGTTATTTTTAACAATATAGGCATTTCTGACATTTCCTGGCATCCGGAGTCACCTGGTAATGGAAGTGACAATGGAAGTGACAATGGAAGACAGGAACTACCAAGTCTCAGGTCCTCAATGATAATTACAGTTACAGATGGTGAGAGAAGGATGGTGTGGACACCACCATGTTTGCCTGTCCTAAAAGTTCCACTGTTTCTAGCGAGTGATTCTAACAAGACCCCAATTGCGATTCATCTTGAAGGCCACCCTGATATTCCACAAAACTTTCCATACACCTTACATTGTTGGGAACACTGTAAAATAAATGTTGAGGGGTCAGATAGGTTGCTGCTTTGGAAGTGGGGTGTCATGATGGATCATAGCTTGCCAGGCCAAGATGAGGAAGAGGAATATGAAGTTGAGGATGATGGCTCCAGTGAACGTGAAAGTGAAAGTGAAAGAGAAGGTGATGATGTGGTTGTTCTAGAAGAAGGCAATGGAGAAGCTATTGATGAACAGGAGGATCACACACTAAACTTTAAGGTCGTGGGAGTAACATATGGTCGTCGTCAGGATTTTATTTTATGTGCTAAAGAGCTGATAGCAAATGACATCCAGGTCCCAGTCAAATTAGTGCCAGAACCAAATAACCCAGTTGACCCTGGTGGCATCGCAGTGGTTTTTGACACAGGTATCTCAGAGTTTGGAAGCGTATGTGTGGGATATATTCCCAAAGAATTTAAGGAGTGTATCACCACATACCTTCTAAACAATAAGATTACCTGTGTCAAAATCCAACATATCAAGCTCAGGACCAATTTCAATCCTATTGGTTACTACATTTTGCTTAAAATTACAAAGAAAGGACGCTGGCCTAACTTTGTTATTCGTAAGTCTCTCCATGCTCGATGAAAATCTCACTCTGGTAAAGATTACATTATTTTAAGGGACAGAAAGGCATTTTACCTAACGGTACATATAATTCATTGCTTTTTTTCCCTTTCTTACCAGATCAGCAGGTTTCAAATAGTTTGTCCAATTCTTCTCTTCCCAGATACCACAAGACATCATGCGTTGCAACACAATGCTTAACACTGTGGTTGTTATGTTCTTACTTTGGGATGCTTAGTGCATATCCGTGTTTAGCATAGCATTGTTATTTGTGACATAGTGATTTTGTTACATTCTGGGATATTTCTTGACCATGCAGTGATTTGACCTTGATTTCAACTTGGATGACCCTATACTCTGGGAAATAATTCTTGGACATAACAAACGCGCGCGTTGATCGTTGCGTGTACTGCGTCTACGCGCAACACGGATGGTGCGCCGTTTTGGCGGGAAGCGTGCATACGTTCTAAACTGTCCAAGAAATTTATGAGCCAGAGTATAGATGACCTGGAAATGACCTTGGAAAATTCTTGATATGTGGGGAATCTTGCTTCCCTTCTTGCCCCCTGTGGAATTAGTGATTATTTTGCACACGCCAATTTACAGTGAAAACATAGGCCTATACTACTTTAATATATGCTTCCCCCCTGAAAATAGCTGGTTACGCCACTGCAAATGTCAACTAAATCCAACATGAGGTTGTGACTAGACCTTGGATGACCCCCACATGACCTTGAAATTCAAAATTTTTGGCACTGAATGATGACCACACCCACCAAGTTTCATCCTACCACAATTGACAAGTTTATATCAATTTAACCCCATTTTTGACTGCATTTGCCCTTTGACCCATGTCACATGACTGACCTCCTAACTCATCCTCCGCTTACTTGAGTGACATCTATGTTGCGAAGATGGACATCTGTCTTGCTTTGATCAAACGATAGTGTTGACAAAGTTTATAGCAAGCAACTTAAAGGCACTATCAGTGATCCATCCAAGAGCGTCAAAATATTCGAAATTTGCAAGATTAGTGTAAAATTGAAGAATAAGTCCGTAGAATTTGCATAAGTTATTTCTTTCAAATGAAAATTTACAAAAAAGGGAGAAAACAGCAGCATCCTAAGATATGAATCTCCATTGATTTATGTGCTGTAGTATGTGTCCGTTCGGACAGTTAATGACTAAAATGTCCGATTTTGTCTTTATTAGGTTGCTTTCAGTCTTATCATTTGCAAGGTATGTTAGGGTAGCTATACCTGTTACAGACATGCGAATATCTGATTTTTGATGATTTTCTGATTTGGCAAATCACTGATAGTGCCTTTAACTCTTATTTTGAACACATTAGGTTGATCGTATGTGACCTTTGACTCCACCATATGACTCACCTCCTAACTCATTCACTGCCTACTTGAGCGACATCTATGGTATGAAGATGAACAACGTATTTGCTTATATCAAAAGAAGTCGAGATGACAAGGTTTATAACAATTTAAAGGGGCATTTCGTGATCCACAGCCTCGTCCCCCGTCTTACCTAAAACATGTTGAGATTTTTATATCATCTGAACCGTTAGCCTTAGTAATCCACGTGTGCCCAATCTTACGTGCAAATTCGGTCGCATCTGTAAGAAATTCGCAATTTTGTATTTTCTGTCCGTAAACGGACAGAAATTACAGCACAGTAGCCTATGGGACCRTGGGAAAGGAGTAATTGCTCATAACACTAAACCGCAAGATAGGGATCAGCTCAAATTTTGAGAATAAGCTTTTCTCAAGGATATCTAGTAATCAATGAATAAAACAGAAGGTGCTGGAATCACGAAATGCTCCTTTAACCCTATTTCAACCCCCTCAGTCGAGCCCAATATTTTTTCAACTCATAGTGAGAGCAATAAATTTGGGTATTGGATGAACACAAAAATCCAATTTTATCATTGTTTTGAGAATCTTGTGCCCTATATTACTATACACATTTCATTTTAAGAACTTTAGCTTGGCCAGTTCATGACTTGGGAAAATATTGACCCTGTCAAAACTAACACTCCCCTTTCTACACCTCTTCAGATGACGATTTATCACCGATCTGATGTTTTATGGAGATCAAATTTGGTAATTATCTCCATCTTCGCGGCGGACGTCAACAAAAAATTGTTTCAACTTCAAGATTTCCGCGAGTTGCTCTTTGCCTACAAAGTACAAGTTGTGCACAATCCATGCTACTCATGTACTGACACTGGATCAAGCGATTACCTTCAACTGCCCTGAAAATCTTTACTCCAACAGCGGTACTCTCTCGGTGTGGGCACTATCCACACCTTTAATCTTCATTTATCGTTGCATATCTCCCGGTAAATCTACTTCCACCAGCAGCAGAATTAGCCATCTCGCTAAGTATATAAAAACAAACGCATCCTTAATTTGACATGATCGACTAACAAAATTGACAGGACATGACCGGAAATCAAGCACATGCTAGCAAACATGGCGGGCCCCCGTAATGAATACCAACACAGGTTTATCCTGTGGGTTCGTTTGCGCATGTGGCTTTAATACTGTCTCTTTACCAGGGTGCACAGACACAAACTGCATTAGGAATGCGTTCTGTTTAAAATTCAATGAAAGTTAATGGGGATTGGTGTCCAAAGTGTTGAAGTATTTGGGCACCCAAGTTTCGAGAGAGCGTAGATTATTGAGAAATGCAGTTTTTATTGGTTTTCCAGCTTGTGTATAGTAATATAGGATGGAAGATTCTCAAAACATAATAATGGGGAACCAATAACCAGCCAAAGATCCATCCAATTTAGTTACTGGCTAACTTCTGCAAGTACAACCCATTCGGCCTAATTATTGACGCTTGCATGACTGGGGTATATAATACTTGACGTTGAACAAATCCTGACCCATTAAGCCCCAGACCTCATAATTATCAGTCACAGTTATGAGAACTAGTTGACAACTACCACTGTGTTATATACACTGGGTCACAGATAGCAGAACAATCACAACTAGTCATGACTGTATTGCTCATCCATCCTAATGTCTCAGTTAATGTTTACATGAAACTCATTTCTTTCCAGTCCCCTGCACACAATATTTGTGTATTGCATTACTTAAAATGTGACATAGTGAACTCATAAGGCCCTCTTGTTCAGTTCCCATATTCTCATAATCCTAAAGCCTAAATCACTCAAATTGAACATATGGTATACCAACTCCTTGAAGGAGAGGGGGTGGCGGGTTCAATATTATGTCAGAGCAATTTCTTGAAATTTCAAGGACAGATCAATGCAGACACTTTTGTGACGTGTGTCTGTGCGTGTGCCACTGGGAATGATCATCACTTATTTCCATTTGGGAATATCAGGCAAAGGATCTCTGACTTTGTGATGTTTGTCCCTGATAGTTCTTTCCCCTGCTACTGGACGTGATGTTCTTGCTGTAATACTGCTAGCTGGGTTTCCAAACCGTCGCTGCCTTGTACGATCTAGGCGTTCCACTCCTTGTGAAGGCTCATTGAAGCTGGGCATATGTCCAATTACAAATCTTTCATTGACGCCAGTATAGTAGTAAAAGGGAGTGCTGTCACTTATCCTTTTTTCAAATTCATGAAGAATTTTCCTGTGATTAAAAATGACAACAGATGTAATTTATAATGCTACTTCTATGGTTTTCTAAATTCACATCTCAATGACATCAATCCTTCATTGTTAATAAAAGAAACCTCCATATCTTCTTTTTCAAACAGAATGTATGCTCTTTCAAACCAATTGCTTCAACAATTAAAAAAAATGTACATAATTGAGAACTGATACAGCCCGCGGGCCACTTCTCATTGACAAGGGGGTATCATCAGTGTCCAAGAATTCACAAAAAGCACCCTAAATGCATATTTTCGAAGCTTGAATTTTTACCCATAACCACGTAACAGTAGCACAGGTACTTGCTTGAATTTACATTGGTAAGGCTTTATTTGAACTAATCATAATTATAATTAAGGTGTTCGTGGAGAGTTCACATATATGAAGTGGCAGGTAGTGGGTCGTGGAAACCTTGGAGGTAGTGGTTCGTGGAAACCTTGGAGGTATTTAGATTTCAAGACATTTTATATGGGGTCTATAGGATCGTGGCGAACCCGTGTTTATAAACTTTTATTTTCGGCACTTATTTTCGCATTGCAGCTCCCAGATAAATCGGTACTTTCCCTATCGGCATTTTTCCTGCCAATCTGCACTGAAAATTGTCGAATCCGTGCAATTATGCACCCAAATTAAGTTCCAATGTTATTTTAAGAAATCAAGCCTAGAATTGACTGACATTTAAATAAATCATGTTTTAATTACTAAAATTTGTCCGTTTCATGCGTATATGTATAGAACAATATTGGTAGTGACGACCAGGCAATCACAAGAGCCGTCATTTCTCAAACCAAGATAGGGCTGCACTAAAACAATCAGGTGTATGATTCCTTTGCCAAAATTTTTGGAAATTTAGGGATTTGAAAGCCCAGATTTGAAGGCAAGTACACACTTCTCGAAAATATTAATTTTTTTTTAATGCTGAAATGATTATGGACTCTGGAAGTCCTCATATAGAAAATATACCATTTTTTTATTTCAGGTGATTTTTAGATCCTTCTCACGTTACATAACGTTCCTGATTCTGCAAAAAACGCCCTTTTCACATGGATTAATTCTTGGACATGGATGATACCCCTGTCTATGAAGACTGTCACCCCCGCGCTGATACAAAATACATTCTTTTTGTGACATGCTTTATTATATTTTGTATTTAAGTAGCCTTGATCAAGGCTGTCTGCTAAGAACCGACAAACTTGTTATTTTTCACACTGTACTGCGTAATTAACATTTATTCTCAATTATTTTGAACATTGTGTTTTCAGGTATGAAATCAGTGCTTTAGTATTTTTAGGGCTACCCTGTCTAGAGAAAGATTATATAAACAAATAAAAAAAATTGGTACACTGCCTGGTGGTCTGTTGTCCACACTGGCTGGATCCAGGTTCCTACTAGTCTAGGTATAAAACCACAAACACCTGTTGTGGTCAGGTGCAGTGGTTGTGCTACT
>JAMKCH010088471.1:0-15707 GCA_023653785.1 Ophioderma brevispina
AAAGTTAAGCATGAAAATGGTGTTTTCTTCGCAAGGAATACTCCAATAACCATGAAAACCATCTGGTACGTCATATTTAGGGATATTTCATTATATATGTGCCGATAGATCCATACCAATAAATCCCTTTAAAGCACGTGTCCAGGCACAAAACATCATGTGGTTAAAGCGCTTAATTGGCCCCTATAACGTTGCTTGGAAAGATATTCTTATGTCTTATATTGATAAAAACGGTGGTACTTATATTTTGAAGTCCAATTTTGATACAGCGAAGCTTTCTGTGTCTATTCCACCTTTTTACCATCATGCTTCAACGTTATGGAGTAATACGACGGGTGTTGTGCCCCAGGATAGTGCCGAGATATGTAACCAACCCATCTGGAATAATTTTGTGCTTATTGGGCAGAGGTCGATGATTTTCATAGCTAGTATATAAACGGTTTCGATAAAATGTATGACCTCCTGGATGCTAATGGTAATTTTATTCAATTTAAAGACACTGGTTTGAACCCTGAATTTTTAAAATGGTGCGGTATTTTCGATGCTATTCCAAAACAATGGAAAGACACTGTTAAGACACATGGCAGAGGTCTCTTGAGTAATGATCGTGATCAGATTGGTTTTCAGGTGCGAATTTTATTGATCTTGAAAGTGTAACGTCTAAAGTCGTTTATGATTACTTTACAAAATAAAGCGTGTCAACAACCATTGTGTAAAAAGTTAAATATTGAGTATGAAGTTGACTATGAAAATTTCCATGTCGTATACAGTTTACCATTTAAAGTAACATTAGACACAAGGCTTGGGTGGTTGCAGTACCGTGTCATCCATGATATTCTACCTTCAAATGCGCATTTGCACAGGTTCGGGTACAGGAATGATCCAAAATGTTCTTTCTGTGACGAAATTGGTACCACTAAACACTTGTTTACAGAGTGTATTACCAATAATCAATTTTGGCAAACTATTAGAATTTGTGACCACTCCTTCCAGAAATTAGTGATAGGGACAAAATGTATGACAGACTCAACATGGATGGTATGGACATTCTTATAAACCAGATCTTTCTTCTCATTAAGAGATGCCTATTTACATGTAGTTGTAAGAAACAGTTGCCCACTTTGGAAATGTTTATAAGGACTCTCACAAATATTATCAAGTTAGAAGAATTTATTGCACGACGTAAAGATAGGCTGGATTTTCATTATACGAAGTGGGACGTTATCCTCAATCAAATTCATCTAAGTGTTTTATAGTTCTGGTTAAAATGCACATTCATGTTCTACATGTTCTAACTGACTGCGGTATTTTGAAACACTGATGAAGGGCTGTTACATTTTTATATTTTAATATTATGGTGTTTTTTAAGAGGTTATGCCTAATCGTAAGCCCTTATGGTTATTTGTGCAGTTCTGCGATGCTGGTTTTAATATTGTGTGTATGGTAATACCGGTGTGGAAGCGGATGTGGTCCGCCGGGTGCCATAGTCCCGTCTCCATGGACGTTGGTGATATTAAATCGTAAAATTGATGTTGTATGGTGAGGTATTTCAACCGGATACCTTGCTCTTTGCCTGGTGACTGGCATAAGGCTACGGTGGACTATTACTTCTACACCACGCACCGGTACCCTTTCTATAGTATGTTAATGGACAATTGAACCCATTACTGGTAAGTCTCATATTAGCATCCAAAGTCCTACCACAGTATTGTAATTGCTTGCCCCTTGATAAGCTTGGTGGACTGTGGACAAGATTATTCACCATTATGGTATTATTATTGTTTTTGGTTATAGAACCTTGGATGGTATACATCCCGGTCAAAGTGTCATCATAATAATCTGTTAGTGTTAACTCAGAACATTTTTAATGCTTTTCTTTAGGATAGAACACTAATTAAATGTGTCCTAGTATTTTAAAGCATAGACGTATAGTGTTCACATAGTCTAGGGCTATGCACACTTGTTACATGTGTTGTGGTCTGTAGATTTATGACTCGCCGACAACGGCGAGATTTATGACTCGCCGACAACGGCTTACTCTCCTGGTCTTACAAGTGTAAACAGAACTAATAGACCTGTGCTTTATTTCTTAGTTGGGACCTTCACAGTTAGAGTGAACATGGTTTTATTCGCAAAAGTGCCTGTGCCGCTGTAGAGGCGGGTAACCCGATTTATTTTTCTGGGGTACGGTGTTGAGACTTATACTTATTTTTATTTTATTTTTTTACTAAGGTCTCAATTTTGATCGAAGGGGTGTGGATTGTAGATATTGATCGGGTCGCTCGCCTTTAGGAGGTAAATTATGTGGCCGGTCATAGTACATATGACCTGGTTTTGGTTATGGTTTCATGATAGAAATATACTAGCTTATATTGTTTGGGATTGCATGATCAATTTTTGTCTTTGTGTTATTATTCTAATAATAAATGTGGGGTACCCTGGAAATACAAAAAAAATATGGTGAAATGTATGCCATATTGTCCATCTAATCATATTGTTTCCAAAAATGTATAGTTTGTACCATCTACGACCATTGGTTTTGGAGTTATAGGGTAAAAATGACTAAAATGGTAATAAAAAGGTCAATCTCAATTTGTACAAATTAGTTTCAGCAGCCAATTTGAAAAAAAAAATTATGTGATCAGACTTATCATCATGACCTTTTTATATTCGGTCTAGCAATGATAGCTGGTCCATACGGCATCAACTAAAAATGCCCACGGATTTTCAAGTACAACTGCATTGAAAGTTATTTACCCATGCCTTGAAAATGAAGAATATAATTTCGACAGAAAAGTCAAATTTAGCATAACAACTTACTTGTATGAGTACAGGAGTTGCCACTATATGAGGAATCCGTGTTGCCATCAATCGCTCTGCTCGCTGGGGCGGAGTTGAGGTAAGTGCTGCTCTGTGTTGCGATTTTTCCGGCCAAGGATATCTCTGCATTGCAAGATAATATTTTTAAAATGGTTATTACCGGTACTTTAGCAAATGATTGACAATATAGAACCCCGGTAGAGAACAATACTTTTATAACATTAACAATTACAGCCATCGAGCTACAAAGTAGCTCTATAGTTTTATCTATATACGCATGCGAATTAAATCCTGATTAATTAATAATAACATAACTAATGATAACATCTCCTGTACTGTATATCTTCGTAGTCACGACATACTGTCGAATCCGATTTTGGTCAAATTGAGTTAATAGTTGATTCTTGTTGCATTTTATATACTCTTTAATTGTACCCAAAGGTTATCTTCCAGCATAGCAAACATGTTTCCAGCATTGAAGTACATATTATGAATGATAAAACAACTGATTTGCACGACTAATTTTTAATTAGTCAAATAAGACACTTTTTTGACTAACTAATATTCTCAGTGAATGTGTAGAGAATAAAACAAGCACTGACGAACACCTTAACTAAGAAGTCCACAAATGTCAACCAAAAGTTTACGGTGCATATATAGACAGGGACCCACGGCCTCAAAATTTGGAGGACCTGGCTCGGAAAGATATACGATTTTTGAGTTCAGATTCATTTAATACCATGTTTGGGATATATGAAAAGTGCTGTTATAAAATTTGAATTTCTTGTCCAGCTGCGTACTGGCCTATTTTAGATTTAGGGTCAGTGCACCTGTCAGTTTTTAAGGGGTGGGGTAACAAATTCAGGATTATTGCTTATGTATCTTATGAAAGGCAGACAAAGTGGTAATATAAAGTTGCTAATATAACAGTACAACACATATTTTGTAACTTTTTATTATTTTATTCACCTTAACATTTTTAAACAAGGGTCAAAGGTCAAACACGTTCTTTTCCGTACTGAATTTTAATACATTACTAATATCGTACACAAACATGTTTGACATGTCACTTTCCTAACGTCTGAGGCTGAATGATGAATTTCGATATTGTTATTAGTTTTATACAATTCTATAGTTGTGTTTTAGGTCCCATGTTGTATATTTTTATGAAGGAGCAGTAATTATTTACGCCAGGGGAGGAATGGAGGATTTCATCTTGTTTTCGTCGAAAAAATTCGCGTTCCCCGTTCGCTCCCCTTCAAAAATGTTGGCATCCGCCCTGATTTGATGAGATTTTTCCATTAAAAAGTTCACGTTCCCCCTCTCCTTGACGAAATTGTTTACAAGACTTTCATATTCGCACCTCTTGCTTACAATTTTCTTTCGTATTCCCCTACCTCAAATCCTCCATTTCCCCCTGGTGTAAATAATGCCCCTCCTAAAGTTACCGCCCACTTGCTAGTCCACAAAGACAGCTTTTCACATATATCCATTTACATTATTGAAAAATGATGTAATTTGTGTCGCATTTTGCAATACGCATTATTTTGATTTTCACACTCGGACTTATAACTTTGTAGCTTAATTTGTAGCTTAATTACGAGGCCATATTTGCGGTGTTAAATTTCAGTTATGTTAAATATTAAATTTAAAAATTCATAATTATAATTATATTCTCCAAAATAGTAATGCAAAGTTTTGTTTCTTTTATCTGTTTATGCTCACTTTCCTGGAATAGGCATGAAATGATTTTCAATCGCGATTTTCTCAAATGAATCAAATACAATAGTATGTAATGTTGGCGACGTTGTGCATAGATCATAATAAAGTTCTCGCCTTAGAATCCTGAATCGTCTACAGTTTAAACAAACCGCCAACGTAATACAAAAGAGAACTTCTGTCTCTAGTAATCAAAAGAAACACTTTTCACTTTACTTGAATTAATTATATAGGCCTAACCGTATAGGAAGTCAATAGCTGTCAATGCTCCCCATCGGTACCACATACCACTATCCATCCACTTGAAAGGTCATTTTTGGAACATATACCAAACATTATCGCTTTCTATAGATTCCTTGATGACATCATCCTTGTCTCATCAAATTTTAGAGAAAATGTAGGACAAGATGTACAAATTCCGAATCAATTACAGCCAAACCTCAAATTCACTACGGAAATATCACACGTTAAACATGTGCCCCGTGATTTGGGTAGAACCATTGCTGGGGCAACAAAACATGTTTTACGCAAGTATTTTTTTTTATACGGCGACGGAGAACTATCAACCATTGCTACTCATTATACGACATTCTTTCTTCCATGTTGCTAACTTGTTACTAAAACTACATGTTGTACGCACAAACTCATGTGTGTGTTTAAAAACAAGGAATAGTTCATTGGTAGGACACCAGCGCTGTCACCTTCGGAGCCTACTTTTATCTGTTTTAAGATAAACACTCCTGATATATCTCACTATAGCATTCCTCTTTCCTTTAGGAATGCCCAAGAATGCCAGGCATTTGTTGACTGATGTATTGCAGAAACCTCTGCTTCCTACTTCTATTGGAAAATAGTATGTAGATCATCCTCTGTTTTCACAGTCAGCCACTAGATCTTTGTATTTGTACTTCTCTTCTTATATGCATGGATAGGTTCTCCTCCATAGGGACCGTCAGCACTATGGTGATCACTGTCTTTGTTTTGGTAGAAAAATGGTGATATCTGGTCTCTAAACATGTCTTAGCTGTCTCAGTGATTTCTGGAGGGAACTCTGTTTGTGTTCCTCATCCATCAGGAATAGCCAGTCATCGGTCTTCTTCAGAGTGTTGGCTGGCTCTGTCTTAGGCATTGGTAAGACTGGATTTCGATAGGCTGTACTATCAGCAGTGCGAAAGGCTATTGTAGAGATGGAGTTCAGATCCTCAGGTGTGATATTTTTTCTGATTTGCCTCTACGACGTACGGCGCCAGACCTGTAGAGATTGCTTTGTGTTTGGTCATGGCGTCAGTTGTATCTTCCGCTTTGTAATGAGTAGCTACAACCTTTGAGGATGTGGAACACTGTACAATGACGACGATGGCATAATTGGCAAAGTCCAAGATTGGTCTTGCCCCACACCTTCAGATTGGCAGGGGATGGAAGTTGATCATGAAGTTGATCCAGACATACAAAAGTTTCTTCCCATAAGTGTCGACCTGCATGACAGACTCCCAATTCAACCACTGCCCTTGTTTCGCACATCCGTAAAGGAAGACCAACATGTCTTCCTCATTTAATCATTTATTAGTCCGGTGAGGCATTCCCTTTGACTCATGTCTTTGAATAGCTTTTGTTTCCTTTTTGCACCCAAGACCGGTGTCATAAACTACAGTGTCCGTGTGACTGAGTGTCCTACCACCCATCTGTCTATTGTTTTCTCCATTGAGTGCTGTATGCATCATATGTTTCAGCACTGTACCCAAATGGCCTAGTCTACAAGGTCACGGTTTATTCCGTACATGTTGCTATGGTAGCTAGGACACTCTCTCTCATGGGGGACACTCAGTTTCTTTACACCGGCTCTGTCCATCTGACCTCTAGCCATTTCATTTAGAATTAGATGGCATTCTTTCTGTTTTAATTATTTTATACCATTCCATACATTGCATACATTTCACTGACGTGGTTATTCTTTTCAGTTGCAGGCCAGAGTGTTTCCTACTGCTGTACAGAGCGCTGGTGGCGATGCATCTGCTTATACCTTCCCATTGCTTCAGGTATTTGGTGCAAGCAGCTTCCAGACTTAGGAAATTGGGAAGTTATAGATGGTGGAATTCCACGTCAGTTTGGGTACAAAAGTATTATTGTATATCCATAGCTTCATAAGCCCGCCAAGTTGATTTGAATTGGTTGTTTGAAGCATTTCTGTCAGCTTTGTGCTTATCATGTCTCTGATGTTATTATCCTTCCGGTCGTTATATGTAGATCAGCTTCCCGAGGAACCGCATAGGTTGACTGCTGGATCTGCTGTCCGTCTATTTCTAGGCCGGGATCGTATGCCATATAATGCGTTGTATGTCCTTGTGTTTTTTTCATGCATGGCATGAGACTTCAATTTGCTTGGTTTAGCTTCCATGGTCCGTGTCCACTCGAGGAAGTTGTTCACCGTATTTACAAGTTCTTGCCATCCTTCTGGCCTCCAAGCTACGAGGGTCAGGTCATCTGCGTACATGCTTTGGCAGATGATATGATGTTAGATCCACTAATGCAGTACCCGAGGTGTTTGGACTAGTCTAGGAGATCAAGACACAGATTGAAGACGGCCAGAAACAGGATGTAGGAGAGTGGGCAACCTTGGAAGACTCCTATATCATGCACTGTATCCAGTCAGTTGTCCATTCAATTGTTTTGACACATATGAACATCTCATCATAGTATTTAAATATGATTTTCCTAATGTGGTCTGGAACATGATACCACTCTAAAGCAAAATGTTCATGGTTGTGTGTTACAATACCGTATGCATTTTGAAGGTCCAGCCATGTTGTCACAATTGGTTTACCATTCTTTTTGATATCTTGGAGCATTTCAGTTAGTGCTTCTGTGTGTTCCATACATCATGATATTTTCTCCATGAAACCCTTCTGAATGGATTGGTCGATATAGTTGTTTTCTGTCAGATAGTTGATGGTTCTTTGAGCGAAAACACCCATTCCGAGGTTACCTCTAGAATTCTTCAGTGCGATGGGCTTGAAGCTGGAGCGATCACTAATTGTTCTCCTCTTTGGATATAAGAATGGTTTCTCCCGTTCTCCAGCTCACAGGTATTGCGGCTGTTCTCCATATATTGCAAATAACTTCATAGCCGAATTGTTCTAGAGCATTGTTTCCACACTAGGAATGGGATGGAGCACTGGCATTTCTTCTTTTCTGAAGATAGCGGTTGAACTCTGACAGACTGGGTGGTTTAATGTTAATGGATCCCTCGGTCGGCTTTGGTGGTCTCTTCATGCCCTTTAGAGGGTGGTATTTGTAGTTACGATTTCTGTCACTGTTATCATTATTGAAAAACTTCTCTGCAGCTGTTTTGCTGAAGGAAGGAGATCTTGTTTGTTTCTCATTCATATAGACTTTTTGCGTATTTGTGTGCATTTTGTCGAAATCGGTGCTGCTCTTTGCTGGCACTTTTCCTTTCTTGTGATTTCAGCTCTAGTTCCCTTTGTTGTGTAAGCGCGCTTAAGGAAATCCTTTTTCAAATTAGCTGAGTGCACCTTGTATAAATATGCAGATCTGCTTAGCAATTAACTTAACAGATTCGCATCGTTTTGGCGTATTGCATGCTATTTATAATTTTGACAATTTGCACGCTATATTTTCTTGGGGGAGGGGGTAGGGGGTAAAATTCCTTGAACCGTGGTTAATTTTCTCCATACCCCCATCCCGCTGCCACTGCATCTCAAAAGTATCACGAATCATTGCAATCTGAAGTAATCCGGCATAGACAAAACGTTTGTATGGCAATCTTTTATTACAGCAAGTAAAAGGAAGCACTACGAAAATCTTAGATGCGTTACAATATTAATTAGGATTTCAATTAGACCCCCTCCCATCGTGTGTAACATGTAAAATAGTCTATTAAAACGTCTATTATTGGAACTATTGCTTATGGATAAATAAATAACACATTACAAGACACAATATTAAAAGAAAAATTCATTTGCCAGACGTAAAACAGATAAATCTCGAATAATTCAAAACTCTGTGAAGAATAAGCAACCAATTTTGTGGAGGTCATTTCGATATTTGTCCTAATTTCTTCCGGCTAATTTGTTTCAAATTTTATTTTGAATTTTTTTCTCGCCAAGATAGACTCCAATCATCATTATTCGTATATAGCAAATGTCTTAATCGCTTATGATAAACATATAACTGCGATTATCTGTTATATGATACCCCTACCCCTAATACCGTTTTCTTAGCTACTTTTTCATTTAGCATTTTTATACCCTTCACGTTATAGCACGACCACATCACCGGACAAGAAAAGATAATTTTACAACAGCACTTTTGGGGTATCCAAAGATATATACTAACCGTATCTGAGGTCAAAATTCGTATATCTTTCTGGGCCAGGTCCAACCTTTTCTAGGCGACCTTTTGACCAGTGGGTCCCAGCCTAATACTGTAAAATTCAGTTTTGGTAAAACATGTACATTAAACGATAAAATATAAGCTGTAGTTTATGGGATTTTGTTGGCAGAATTGCTACCAGTATTTTCCTATAAGATTTACAGTATTTTCCTGTAAATAACCTATCCATAATAGTATATAATAATGATGATATAATTCAAAGTTCAAATAGGAGCCTCTCTTATAAATTTAGACGTAATAGTCCTGGAAATTGGACAAAAAAAGTTTTTTGCTATATTTTTAAATTACTGCCAAGTATTGTCGTTTTCTAATCCTTTTTTTTTATTGTGAAGTGCACTGTAATTTTTACAGCGCACGTTATTTCGCAAATACAAGATGCATTTTAGTAGTGGTATAAACAAAAATGTGCATTTTCGCTGTGTTCTTTACTAGACGTAGATTGTAAAATTTCTTGACTATCTAAGCGACGATCCGGGCGATGAGCACGGCTAAAAGGAGCCTACGTTTGTCAGTTTTGAATCGTGCCAGTTGAGTTTTATTTTTATTATTATTTTTTCATAATAGTTAAAGGTTCTTTTATTTTGTAATGATACAAGTATACGTTTCATGAGAATAATTTCACAAATACCCTTATTTTGTTTGAGAAGTGTTAACACAAACATACATGTATTAACCCTCGTCTACCTGAGCCACTTTTTGTAACAAAACTCCCGAAGGGGGGGGGTGATTTTCGTTACTGAACATCCAATTCCTGTAAATTTGGTACCAAAGGATAGCTTGGAGTTTCTTCTTTCCATTGGTACTCAATTAAGTACCAACTTCCCCATTATGACGTCACTATGACGCCATATGTTGCGGAAAGTACGAAAATATTGAATATAGGGTTGAAAATTGATATTTCGTAATTTTAGCGACTCAAACACCTTATATGGCACTAAAATGCTCTCTTTATATAAAACTAGTAATTTCCCATCAAGTAGAGTCAAAAACCACATGAAAATGTGATATTCCTAACCTTTTTGGCGAAATATTGAATTTTCCCCTATTCTACACTGTGTGTCTATGAAAATTGGCAGTTTTGCAACCATGCGAACTTTATGACGTCATTGTGACGTAATGGTAGGCACGTTGGTACTCATTTTGGTATCAATGGAAAGAGAAGGACCATAGCTATCTAATGGTACCAAAGTGTCTGTCATGTTCATGTGTCGTGTTGGTACTTCTCTCTTGAAGGGGGTGGTTGCCACCCCCCCCCCAATCCATCACCCTGTATCTTTCCTATACCCCGTTGGATGTTTGTTTTTGGATGAAAAGGATCGGAATATGTCAATTGACAATTACATTAAGTAATTAGGCACCAAAAAGGGTTTTAGCCAGGCGGGGAAAAAACATGAGGGGTGGTAACCCCCCCCCCCTTCGGTAGACAATATTATTTTGAGTACCAGCAACTTAGTTCATTAATAATTTCACTAACTTGATAATTTCTCTGTGTTTACTAAATAAGCGCAATGAAGTAATGTGATTTTGATTACATGTATCAAAATTATCATTCACATTTTCAGCCATCTCAATTAAAATACATGATTAATGGTAACTTAAAAGACTACTCATTGAATTATTCAATAGAATTGAATGCAACCCTATTACACTTTATTGAGTAGATACAGGAAATTATTTTCCTTTCAATTCCAACGAAAGATGTTTAACATGAGAAAATTCTCATTCTGCATTTTCAATAAATACCCCTTTGATAATCAGAAATATGGCAATTTTGATTGAAATCAAACTTCTTAAGTCTTTGAAATACAAGTTAACCATGGAGCACCGCAGTAGAAATACCGGCAAACTGTCATCTTAACCACAAAATGGTTAGTTTTTTACTCATAGAAAGTTTTCTACAACAGAAAGTATATAAAACAACTACTCTACGAGTGCTGTGACTCCAAAGGTGAAACATATACGCAATGATCTATTTGATGACAAAAATCAAATAATATCCATGGAATATCAATTTCATTTCAAATTGTACTGATATACACTCCGAAGTCGTTTATTTTTACGATTTTAAGAAACGCCATTTGACACTAATTGCCAATATACTCTTCCTATGGTTTTCGTTATTTGAAAGTAGTAAGCCTACATGAAACTTGTATTTATTTTCAGTGAAAGTTGGAGCTACTGAAAATAACAGTATTCATTCTAAAACACGTGTTGCATGTGTCGACCATTAGAATTAAAGTGATTTTTGTCCGAACGCCTCGTAAATTTAATAGAAATATAAATGACTTGATAGTAAGATAAAGCTTTCTTCTTGATAAAATAGTGATTTTTGATTCTTTTTATTCTGCAAAAAGCATCAAAATATATACCTTCAAGCAATAAACAGATAAATCACAACTTCTTCCACTTAACGTTTATGAAAGTTATTATGTCCAATAATTCACAAAACCCAGGGTTTCAAACGTTAGACATACGCTTTGGATGTCCTTAGTGTACTTACACATGTGGGCCGATGCTGCAAAATATTTCCAATTTTCCAAGCGTATAAAACGACTACAAATGGAGCTTTAATTTGATTTTTTCGAGTATCGACATTATCGTACATTATTATGATTTTTCAATTATACGATTAAACACTAAGGTTTACAGGAAATATACTATGAATTTTGCAAGAAAATTCTGACAGCAATTCTGCCAACAAAATCCCGTAAAATACAGCTTTTACAGGTTTCCATTAAAATTAACTGTATATAGCTTGATGTAATATATTTTACATTAGGTATTAAGTATTTGATTAAATAAATTATAATTACAAAATTAAAAAATGCAAAACCTCATCACTTCATTTATTGGCACATTATTTTGCCTGTAAGAGACGATGACGCATATAAGAAAATCATAGTCATTTCTAGCGCCCTCCGCAATTTTAAACAGAAGCGATCACTGATGAAGAGGTGACACACAGTGGCTACACCACCGCAACCACACCAGGCTATGATTAACGACAATTTTGGCATATTGGTCGCCTGTTCTAGCTAGACTCCCCTCTAGTATATGGGTCATGTTTGGCTATTGTGTATTGCCTGCCAATGAGGACGACTTTGACTATAGACTATAGGGACAAGAAAATTGATTGACACGGGGGGCACGAGATGCACCATATTGCTGGTAATAACTAATATTCGGGGGCCTCTCCCATCTTGGAGGTGACGGGCATGTAAGGCTGTTAAGGCCCGCAATTTTCGGCACTGCTGTCACCCAAAGACCTCATATATTTTGAAAATGTACCCAAAGATGACATTTTTTGGACAGTTTTACCACTGTCACCTAAAGACCCCCTTTGGGGGGAAATTTTTCACCCAATGACCTCTATTTTTGGTGAATTTTTGCAAAATTTTCTAAAAAGACCACATGTTTGGGAAAATTTAGCATACAAATTTGTCACCAGAAAAAAAACCCTATTTTGGGGCGTTTTAGCTGTCTCTCACCCAAATACCCGTATTTGTTTGAGTCCTCTGTCACCGAATGCCCCCGGGTTTGGAAGCGCCAGCCTTACACCCATATCCATTTCATTATGTGATCCCGTACCCGGGTATACGGTATCGCGTAATTATTCCCTAGGAATTGTGTTACAACACAATGCTGAATAATAGACCATTTGTACACATTTACAATCGTTTAACAAAGATTCAACTTGGCAACAGGGTTACTTGAAATTGGCAGCGCCAATTCTGCTTACACCACATGCTTACACATTGAAAGCGTGACGAAAATGATGCAAGCAAAATTTAAATGCCATTAAAACCTAGGGGTGTCTACCTCAAAACAAAACTGTCATCTCTATAAAACATATTTCTACATCAAATGGTGACAAAATCTTTCAAGGACACGCTCTAGAATGTTTTTTTTTTAAATGGTTAAAGTTGCAGCAAATTTCGCATTTTTGCATTGCGATGATCAAACTCGTGAGGGATTATGAGTAGTCTGGCAAGTCGAAATTAATAAATGACAGTATTTTTATTAGTCTCAGCTAGGAGTCACGCAGGCGGCGGTAGATTTTCTTAGGTGTCATCTTCTCTTAGAGGCAAAATAATGGGCCAATGAAGATAGAAAGAGAACTGATGAGTTAAAATTGTTTATTTTGTAATCAGAATTGATTTAAAATGTATTACATCAAAATGTAAATATACAGTTAAATTAAATGGAAACCTGTAAATGTTTAAGAGGTTTGTTGGAAGTATTGGTGTCAGGATTTTCTTGTAAAAATTACAGTATTATTCCTGTAAATCCTAATGCTTAATCGTATATATAATTGAAAATTCATAATAATGTACAATAATGTTGATACTCGAAAAAAACATTACGGCATCGGCCCACATGTTGAGTAAATACACTAAGGACATCCAAAATGTATGTCTAAAGTTAAGTGGAAGAAGTTGCGATTTTTATGCTTGAAGGTATTTTGATACTTTTTGCAGAGTAAAAGGAATCATGGATCAAAAAAGAAGAAAGCTCTATCTTACTATCAAGTCATTTATATTTGTATTAATTTTACAAGGCGTTCGGGAAAAAATCATTTTAATTCTAAAGATCGACACATATAAAACACGTGTTTTAGAATGAAAGCTTTTATTTTCAATAAAATTAAAACTGAAAACAACTCTTTAATCATACTGTATTTGGGTTTTACATTATTATTAAGCTTCCACTAGCGGGCCATGTTAGGAGCGTCCGTATTATGGATACACGCGGCCCCGGATCAGCACACTAGCTGAACAAATCCTGACACCACCACAAAGCCATTACCAATGACTTGTGGATACGAGCAAACAAACAAAGCTCCAACTGTCACTGAAAAAAAATACAAGATTACTACTTTCAAAAAAGGAAAATTTTAGGAAGAGTATATAAGCAATTAGTATCATTTTTTTCTAAAAATCGTAAAAACAAACGACTTCGGAGTGTCTATTGGTACATTTTGAAATAAATTTATATTCCATGGATATTATTTGATTTTTGACCATCAAACAGATCATTGCGTATGTTTCACATTTGGAGTCACAGTACTCGTACAGTAGTTACTCTTATACTTTTGTTGTTGAAAACTTTTAATGAGTAAAAAACAGATCATTTTAAGGTTACGGTGGCATTTTGCCGGTATTTCTATTACGATGCTTATGGTCAACTTGTATTTCAAACACTTTTGACGTTTGATTTAATTTCAAATTGCCATGGTTCCTATTTTCAAAGCGGTACGGTATTTATTGAAAATGCAAAATGAGAATGTTCTCGTATTAAACATATTTCGTTATTGAAATTGTTTATGTGCCTTAAAGGTGCAACGAGAGATTTCGCAAAACAGGTGTGCCTAAAAATATGAAAATTCTTAATTTTGCAATAATGTAAAGCTTTTTCTGAAATAAAATGTCCCCATCCACGTCAAATGATTAAGCTGAGAATCATTTCTTTGGTACAAAACATGGGAAATGTTTAATTTACTATAGGAGCAAATCAAATTCAGTCTATGTTTTCTATTGAAATTAAGCAAATCAAAATCGCCCTTTTGTTTTCATTTCAAAGCATTTCTATAGCCAAATAAAGGTCCAGAAATCTTTCATAACGCAATATGTGGTTGCCCAAAAATCTCTTGTTGCACCTTTGAAAGGGTACACTCAAAAATTATTTCCTGTATCTACTTAATAAAATTAAGTGTAATCGGGTTGCATTCAGTTCTATTGAGTAATTTCAATGAGTACTCTTCTTTAAGTTACCATTAATCATATATTTTAATTGAGATGGCTGAAAATGCTTTAATATAGGCCTATACACATAGAAATTATGAAGTTGTTCAATTTTTAATGAACTACGTTGATGGAACTCAATAAGTGTTGTAGGTATGTGGGTAAATAGGGCAAAGAAAAGAGAAAAAGAGATATACCCCCCGCCTAAAAAATCCGAACGATATAAATTACTGTATTAAAAAGGTATGTAGGTATGTAAGTGAATTATAATAATAAATGCCAGGAGCGTTGTTCGCGTAATGTGTTTGCTTATTGACCTGTATCCGTAATGCATTGACAGTGGCGTAGCCAGCTTTTTTTTCAGGGGGGCAAGATTCCCCACAGGGGGGCAGCTGCCCCCCCCCCCCGGCTACGCCACTGTGCATTGATAACGAAGCATGATGTGGAAGTTTGAGAGATTTATCCAGCTGGCTTGGCGCGTTCATCTGAAAGCAAGTTTGAGCACGTTGATGGCCATTTCAACATCGTTCGGAATTTTTAGGCGGGGAGTATATTTTGAGGTACTATGTTTTACATTGCATTATTGATCTTAATTTAGGTGAAAATTAATCATTTAAGTAACCTTTATAGCCTATACCTAACTGGGAATCAAACCCATGAAACCAAACACTTATCCACAACACAACGCTACCTAACAGGGAATTAAATAAGAACATTGAATATACATTATTTTCCTTTCAATTATATTGCAAATTAAAATGAATGTCATACAAAACATGAAAGAACTACAACAAGAGGATTTTGAACTATCCATACAAATTGAAGTGAAAATAAGTTAATAATTGAGTGCTTGCTTGTGTACTTTCTGAGTTTACCATGTTTACAAATTGCTATGTTGTTATAATTTTTAATTATTAATTTAGCTGACTTGAGTCTGGTGTTATATTGGCCTGTATTTTTCTGATTAAAAATATTAATTAGATTTACAATTTTATTTGAGAAAAAGATTTCTCAAGG
>JAMKCH010088472.1:0-10710 GCA_023653785.1 Ophioderma brevispina
GGCCCCATCTCTTTGCCTTGCAAAGGCGTCTTATAGCTACCATGGAAACTTTGTCTTCCATTGGTGCTTCTGCTTCTCACAGGCACTGGAATACCAGAACTGCTGTGGCTTCGTTGACTGTCATCCTCGCCACTCTCGCTAAAGCCACTCGTAGGCGTTCTCATGTGACGTCGCTGTGCGCTTAAGCTGCGAGCACGTCTGTCAGAGGGCGTGTCTCTTGGGCTCGGTGTTGTAATGTCGCCAGATCCCGGTTCTCCTCCTTTCTCTCTCTGTTTTCTTGCAATTTCCTACAGAATGAAGGAAAGCATACTTGAAGAAAAATGATAAGATGCAAACATAATTTGGGAAATATTGGTTTAAGGTTTGTCAAGAGAAAGAGTTTAATTGTTAGCAGCATTCAGGAAAAGAAGAATTGAAAGACCTGAAGAAGACTTCATTGGAGAGGGGCTGTACAAGAAATAGTGTAAGTACAATAATCACAGGAAAGGCATGCTGTTAAAATGGAAATTTTTGTGAAATTAAGTTCAGTCATGCTTCAAGAATGACTGAATTGGACTGACAAGTCCAATATGTTTGTCATGCTGATGAACATGATTATCATTAATCAAAATTCAGTATGTTCTATGTCACTCTTTAATTCAAGCACACCCACTGCTTTCTAAACCACAATTATTTTATGTAGCAGCCATGGCATGGCCATTTGGCATAATTTTGGCATAATTTCTTCTTTCATGACTTCACTTAATCTTGACGCCAAATAAATATAGTCATCGCTGATAAGCAGTCGCTGTAGGCTGCAATCATTTTTTCTTTTGATTTTTATGTTTGGCTATGACAGATTTAGTTGATACATTGTTTATTTAAAAACAAACATTTTAAACACCACAAAAATTTATGTTTTTCACAGCAAATGAAATGAACTACAATCAGAGACAAAATAAATATAAAATAATGTCGCCATCCAAATGTCATTTTGACAGATGAGAAACAGTTTTGTCCTATGAATTCTGAGCTGAATATCTGAAATTTACTGGGAGTGCTATTCTGAATTTTACTTTAATTCATGAATTTTTATTGTTACAGTAATGTTAAAGTTAAGAGTTAAGATGAGCCCAGGAGATGAGATTATCTTTTGATCTTCAATGATAGATTTATGTTATCTAACATTAAAAGCAACAAATGAAAAAAAAAACATTCAAATTTGTAGGAAAATAGCTTCATAAAAGGGCCAGAAACTGTACAGATTTGGTTGTGATATCATTGGGTGGTTATTCATTTAGGCAAGAGTTCTATATGTCCCCCTCCCTACGAATTCTGCAACTTTAACATGTGGTTTATTCCATCAAGGTTGCAGAATTCATAGGGTAGGGGACATATGGAACTCTTTCCCCCGATTTGTACCATTGAGTAAGTGAATATGATTAATATCACTATTTGAAGCATTTTTATTCTGGTTACCAAATTTCAATAATTTTACCAAATTGTTACTGTGTTAGAAACAACATAGGCCTATCTTAAAGATCGAATATGTCCGTTCTTCTTGTTGTTTCTCCTAAGGATGGGATAAACTATAAGACATCAGACTGCAGGGTCACAGGGTGACAGAAGCCCATGCCCCATCCCAATGGTACTTATTAAAAATGTAACCATGGCACCCACAATACATCAGGCCGATTTAGCAGTGTTATCTGTGAGACATCCTCATTATTATTCCTTGCAATTAGTATAAGTATTAATTTTCTTTTTAAAAGGTACCCAGAGGTGGAAAAGATGGCCAAATTACCCCAATGAAAGACTAATAGTACTAAATGGATCTGAGACAAGCATCTTTGGATGACCTTTGATAGTAATCACACTGATTCACCTTTCAATTTTAACAGTGGAACCCACTTATCCTTTTTTTACAGAAAAACATGTTTTCTAAATAAAATCATAATTGTGAAAATGGAAGATGTGAAAAAATAGAATGCAACATATTCTACACTTTGTCACTCTGATTGTAACTCACAACAATCACTTGAATCATTGAACTAGTAAAATAATGCATCCATCTGTGGGTAATGATTCATTGGGTCTTGATGGTTATAATAGAGAAAACAACACACATATAATAAGGCAATCTTGGACACAGAGTACACCAGGTTTGGAAAGGAGCAGCCCCCTCTTTTCTAAAGCAATAAGGACATTTACCTTTAATTTGTTTGGATTTTTTTCCAACTTTCAATTTGAACTGTTTTATTAAAACTATAGTCTGATTTTTTTTATTTGTGTCGACACATCAAACATATTGTCGAGGGTATGGTTTCATTTGATAGAGATGTGTTGATAACGAAATTGAAAAAGCCCAAAATGTAGTGAAGTAGATCAATTATCAAGGGCACATGTTCTGGTATTGCAGATAAAAGCTTCAAAATTTGGTGTAATTAATTTAAAATAAATATAAATTAGCAAGGTTAGCTGTCCCCACCATTTCAATTGTCTTATTGTCATTACCAAGCCCTGTAACCACCTGTAGGAATATGTTACAATTTTGAAACAAAAATGTTTCTGCCAAATTCAGTTTTGTCACTGAAAGAGGGACAAGCATTATCAAACAATGACATGGTCAAGCGGTGACTTGAGATGAGATCAACACATCCTAAAATGCCTGCATTTATATCATGAGGGGTGTGTAGTCTAGCAAACATCTGGACACTTTAAGATAACCAAAAGTTCCTATGTTTTGTTCATAATATTGCCTATTTTCCCATTCCATATGTTGAGGGCAAAATCTTCATCCTTTCCATAACTGGTGTACTAAATTATAGTTCTTGCATCATGCATTGGCTTCAAGCAACACAAACATCATTCACAGTAAGGCGCACCATGGCTAGACACACCTTCTGAAAACAAAACTTAACAATATGATTATGTACATGTGAGAAGACAAGAGCTGCCAACTATATCAAAGTTTTGAAATGATGACCAAACCTTACAATGGCTGAATCAACATGTGCTTACTATACAGAAGCAAAAGATGTATGGTTTGTTTGAAACTTAAGACTTGATACTGGTGGATCCAGAAGGGACAAGGGGGCCACCCCCCCCCAGATGGCACTTCAAAAAGCTACACAATGCCCTTATATGACAAAAGCTTCTCTACCTCAAACACAAAATGTCACCCTTAATAATAATCATGCAATCCCAGGCCAAGGGCCAGCATCCAAAGAAAAAAAAAACTTTTTGTGCCTGCATCACAACAGATTTTCAAGGACACAGGTAAATCTATCCCTACCCCTCTGGCCAACTTCTTTGAGTTTGGAACCATATTAAATGGTGCTTCTCTCTGAAAGGATACATTTTGTTAACACTCTGGTCAGGTATATTCTTTTTATTCTTTGGCATGAACAAGCACCATTCCCTGGATGGTGCCCCCAGTCCAAACTTGATCTACAAGCAGTCAATGAACTCTAAGAATAGAATATTGATTTCATTATACAATTTTTGCTTTATACTATTGCATATATTTGTTTGGACATAATCCGCCTGTTACAGAATTTCTGCTACATTTTCAATATCCATGCAATGTGATTCAAGAAATCATTTTGGGGTTTGCCATTGTTTATGTCCAACTGATATGTAAAGAAACATATTATCTTCAATGAATAAAACAATCAAGAGTAAATAAGAAAGAAAATAAAAGATATGATTTGTTGTTTTCTCTATCAATATCATATCAGATTGGATGAGTAGTCTAACATTATTATCATAGTTGTGCTGGTATCCACCACTCAAAATATTGGACTGCCCATTTAATATGACACCATATTTGGTAGGCAACCCAACAAATTTCTATCTTTCATTCCCTAAATGTACACTTCTTTTGTGTTAATGCAACAAGCATCCACCACCCTCCACAAAAATGCCAAGTCCATTCTGACCTCCAAAGAGTGACAATTTGGTTTGCATCATTAAATAATTTTTCCCAATATGAGCTTAAAAGCTGAAATTCAAAAAACAAACAAACTGCAGGTTTTTAAAAGGTTGGTGTGCAATATACCTCAGAATAATTGCAGAGGGTGATATATTTCGGTATGCAACTGTTGGCATTTATTTATGCCTGCAGGCAACCATAGTCACTAAGACTCCAACTTTTTAAATTTTTGTTTAAATTTTCCAAAATGACCTATGCTAAAACATATACAGAATCTACCTGTGTTGAAAAGGGTTGAGGTTGTAGTCTGCCTTCTATTCTGGTTCGTTTGGTGGGTGTGTAAAAATATTTCTTTAGGGCGAAAAATTGGGTGTGTCATGGGGCATGATCAATCTCACATGCCAAAAATGCCAACAAAAATGCCTAACCTACACTCTTTATATTATCATATGCTACTTAGAACTTTTTGTCCTGATGTAGAACCCTTCCCAAAATGTTTTAAGTAGAACCAAAATGGTCCAAAAAAATTCTTGCAGCTTGAAAGAACCTCGGGTTCTATGCATAACCATTTTTGTTTAACAGACTGCTAATGGTTCTACTAAAGAACTCATAACAGCATAAAGATACTGTAAAACAAAACCTTTCCGCATAGAGAAAAAAATTCTTTCAACCTGTAAGAATCTGTTTGGTTCTACTTAGAACCATTTTTAGAAAGGTTCTACATACAGGGAAAAGGGGTTCTAAACATTGCATATTATTTAGCGTATATTCCAAAAATATTGGCAGCTCTGATGTTTCACAAATTGTGACAGATGTTAGTCAAGGTTAAATATAAACTGTTTGACAGCAAATCAAATCTAAAATAAAATAGAAGCATTAAAAGGTATTCAAAATAATCTGGTTAAAATCATATCCAAAAACTAAACAACCAAACAAAATGAAAACACACAGACACACATAGACTGACTCACCATGGCAGACTGTTTAAGCTCAAGTATCTGTAAAAAAATATCCCGACAATTTAAGAAATGTTAAAGGGCCTCCGATTTCAACGGCACTCCCAGAAATATTAAAGAAGGGAAAAAACATTGAGATACATCACATATAATTCTTTTATCTACATCCACTGCACATGACGGCATTCTGCATGCAAGATAATGCAGGCGATGTGGTACACTAAATTTTTTTCCATAAATAGACATGCCTAAACATCCATTAGAAGTACTCTAAAAGTGTGACGGACATATCCTTCCTATAATCACATCACTTTGAAATAACTTTCTCAACTATGTCAAACAATCCACCATAATCACTGACAACAATACAGAAATTTATCACAAAAGTCCGAATCAAAATAAATTACGTATCCTAATATTAGATTCTACAATTCAAATATACATATGTGATGAACTAGGTTCAGTTCCTCTATGTCATGATTAAAATTTACATATCTAAAAAAATAAAATGGACATCTCTCGATCAACAAGATGTGTGACATGTGTAAAAGTAAATCATAATTGATTCAACTTCCAAGCAAGCAACAAGAAAAAAAAAACTAATGAAAATGGGAAACAAAACAAAAAATCACAGTTCACAGAAACACTGTACAGTCAGACAAAAAATGCAAATCATCTTAAATTTGATAAATTCAAGCAATAGCATTCAAAAGAAACAAATTATATATAAAATAATGAAATAAAAGCAAAGTACGCAATCCTTACCAAAGCTGCCTGCTTCAACTCCACAATCTCATGAAACTGTTCTTCATTTTGTTGTCGTAATCGGGCTAACTCTTCCCTTTCCTTATCCCCGAGTTCTTTCTCCTTTTCCTTGTCTTTTCCTTTCTCTTTTTCTTTGTCCTTACCATTTTCTTTGCTTCGGTCCTTGCTTTTGTCTTTGCTTTTGTCTTTGTCTTTGCTTTTGTCTTTGCTTTTGTCCTTACTTTTCTCTTTTCTGTCTTTGCCTTTTCCGGCACGATGTTTTGGCCTGCTCCTCCGAGGAGCTGCGGCCTCTTGGTCTAGTCTGCTACGCATTTCATCTTTAACTGATCGCTGCAACAAAAATATAACAAACATGAAATAAATATAATGCTCATGCACACAATTTTTGGCTTTTTAAAACTGATTAAAAGGAAATTGCAGCTTTATTTTTAATTTAAAATAAAAGCTCTTTGCACTAGTTGATATTTTTTTTTTTCTCTAATTAAGATAACCACTTAAAATTAATCTGGCAAAACAGGAGCCAAAATAAGAACATATAAAATGTAAATTTTGCAATGCCTAATTGATGTCCCTACCACAATTTTAGATGATAAATGCTTCTTGGCTAAGAGCAGGCCCATATACAGGGGGGGTGCGGGCCCCCAAATTGCACAAAAGGGGCAAAAGGTCCACTTTTTGCCGATGTTTTTGATAAAAAGGCCCAACATTTAGAGAAAATTTGTCAAGAAAGTCTACCTTTTGATGATGAAATGTTCACAAAGTCCAAACAAAAAAGGACCATTTTTGGGGTTAAGTCCACTTTTATCAAGAAAGATCCACTTTTTCGAAGAAAAAAAAGGTCCACTTTTTTGATGTCTCGCACCTCCCCAAAATAAATCCTGCGTACGGCCCTGGCTAAGAGAAATCATGACTTTGCATATGAATACACATTTGGCTTTATCTGAACCCTAGGTGACCTTGACCCCTAGGTGACCTTAACCTCAAATGTCCTGACACCCTTGCATCACCCTATCACCAAGGATTATTGTCACCAAATTCTATTCAGATTAGAGTAAAACTTTGCACTTTAACATGCTAGAGTAAATGTAAAGCTCAACATTTTTATCATGGACAAGTTTCCCATTTGATCCATAGATGACCTTTGACCTCAAATGTCATGACCTAACCTTAACCCAAGGATTATTGTAACCAAGTTACATTAAGACTGACATTATACTTTGCAAATGGGAAGAATTTAACATGCAAGGTAACATTGCAAATCAAATTAAAATTTTTGTTTTGCTGTGAGGGGTAATGGGGTGACAAGGGGTCTACCATACACACAAACAGACACACACAAATTCTAAATTTGTTTGCTGGGGACAAAAAGTCCAGAATTCTAATGAATTAGGAAAATGTTGTTGGAACTACCCTAGTAGTTACCCAAACATATCTAGATTTATCCCTTCCTTTGATCCCTTGCTAAGGGATATGAAATCTCAGCTTATGTGCCGCTAGCTAGTAACAATTAACTTGAGTGTGTCACACATAGTATTCACACAGTGTCAATTGTGTTTGCATTGTGGTGCCAATGTTATGAGGCTTGTGCAATCTGTACTTTACATACTTGTTAGTCCATAGAATTTTTTTTTAAAAGCGTTATGAACCATTGGGCTTGAAGCAGTAACCGTCTTTTCTCTTAGGAACTCATTCAGATATATCTCTGGGGGGAGGGGAGTGGCAAACCCCAACATTATATGATGGAGTCTGGGCCAAATGCCAGAAACAGAGAGATGGACACTCTGCTTGTGGGCGCACCATTTTTACATTTGCCATTGTCAAATATAAAAAAAGACAAATGTCACACTTGTAAATACAATAATTCTGTTTGGTATTCTTCCATCTGTTATGAAACTACTGCTCATTAATCTTATGCAAACTTAAGAAAATTAATTATTTGATCTGAAACAAAAGCTTAAATCTAATAATTCATAGGTCTGCAACAAGTGTCCTTATTACGGCATGAAGAGAATGCAGCATTTTAAAATTGTAAAACATGACTGTAGTTCCCCATCTGTAGAAATGTAAAGTTGTATCATTATTACAGGCTACAATTAAAGTTAATAAAAATGTTAAAGTTAAAATTACCGTTCATTTATTTAAAAAACAACAACAACAAAAACCTTTGGATAAACAAGACAATGTCTATAATAAGAATGTTCAAACTATGCAGGTCACAAGGAAGAAAAAGACTCCCTGTACATCATAACTGCATACTAAAATCATTCTCCATATTAAGGCAAGGTTTGGGAAGTGAGAAAATCCTTACTATCAAAATGATAAAATTTATGATTTCTTGCCAGTTTGTAAGATTAAATTATAAAATGTATCTGTGTGCCATATCATGCTTTATTACCCTACGAAGTTTGAAGCTCATTGTCTAGTTGGTAGAGCAGATTAATTATCTTCTGCCTGCCTGACTGACCAACTGCCCATGTAGATAACAAACCATCCATCTATGGCATTATACAATAGTCTCCACTACATCTTGTGGAGGCCAAAAATCCACAAATCTGATTTCTGATTCTGATTTAGCAAATCACCGATAGCACCTTTAAACATTGAAACATACAAAATGTAAGCCTTCAATACAAAGACAGATATTGGCTTTACCCAATAATTCCTTGCAGAGTATACTTGTGTATTATTAGCAGGTTAACAAATGTGTGGGGTTCAAGATATGGATTTCAATGTGTACCCTTTCATCAATATCGTCTGAAAAGGAGAATTACCCTATGCTCCAGTCAATGTAAATTTGCATGAGGCAAAATGAAACAACGTGCACAGGGCTGTGTTATGGTATGATCTCAGATTGCTAGAGAAATGAAAATGCTTGCCATACTATGCCTCATATGTCAATAATGATAAAAGGGCTACTGCTGTTGTGATTTAGGGTCCAGTTTGTCCCCGTGTTCAATATATGTTTTTCTCTATTCCTAAACATGGCGCTTACGGAGATGCATCTCCGGTTATAATTTGCGACGCATATTACCCGTCACTGACAACTGCAAATGTAAACCAGAACTGAACGAAATAGAGCGCATCACATGGATTTGCTAATGGCACCCGAGAAATCCGTCTCCTTGCTCAGGGGTGGGTTAAAAAAGCCATCTCCTGACAAAGGCTATGTTGCTCAGTATGCGGCACCATGCCAGCAGGTAGAAAACTCAGAGGAGAAAAGTCAACGAAAGATATCAAAGATTCTCATTTATTCTGTGTGTTATACTGGGAGTCAACATCAAATATCTTTGCAGGTGGGAACAAGAATGTACCATGTGAATAATTATGGTTGATACGGTTACAACATGTATACTTTTTTTTTAATTCTGAAGGAATGAAAAAGTACTTCTGAGATAATCCCTACAAACATATCTCTGAGTATGCAACAGGTGGTTGTAATTATGAAATGTGAAAATTCACCCCGAAGAAGGGTTTCAAAATATATAGTTTTAAAACAAGTAAAATTATTACAGCTACATACTCAATCATTGGTAATGTGAGGATAATGTTATGTTTTGGAGATAAAAGGCCGACTCCCACCCTTAATTATTGGTAATGGGAGGTAAAGTTCTGCTTATGTTTTACTATAGAGAGCTAATTCTTCCCTCTTCCTTTCTTATGAAACTGGAATGGGTCAAAATAACAACAACATTCCCAAGCAGCAAAAATAATTCACTTGGCTTCACTTTAACACTTTTTGGAGTGATTTTTACTCTTTTGAGTGGAAATTCACTCTTTTTAAGCATAAACCACTCATTTTGGAGTGGTTTACAAGAGTTTCACTCTTTTGGGGAGTGAAATGTTCACTCATTTACATTTAGAGAGTAAGTTTGGATTTGTTTTTGTGCTCAAAATATAAGAAACATGAGGCCACACCAACGTTTTTTGCCTAATTAATATTTTGATCTGCTCCCACCCTAGTTGAAACACTTATGGAATCACATCACTAAATAACTCCCCATAGACTTGCATAGACTTGTGTACAAAATGACCTCTCATCAAACGTCAATTTCTCAGCTATAAAGCGACTGGTTATACCCAAACTGGATTTTTTTGAGAGGATTAGGACCATACCTCTTCAACAAAAATGAAAAGGTCACATGATGAAGGCTGATTTGTTTTTAGCTACAGAGCACCAAAGATTTGCATGTTTTCAACACGCCCAAAATTAGAATTGCAGTTTCCCAAAAAGCCTCAGAAAGTATACAAAAATGGCACAGACAATCATTACCACCCAAATGGTTTGTTACTAGTCTAAACATTATGATTGGTTTCAAATTTCATTTAAAGACACAACTTATCAACATTTTATGACTCCTCATTTAGGGAAATGGTCACATTTCAGACGCCAACACTGTTTTGGCTCCGACGTCGTTTGCTAAACCTAGTTTGTTTTAGTTGTGTGGTTCCTGAAGGGACAGGAAAATGTATGATGACACATATTTTCATAAGATTGAATGTTATTCTATCAGTACGAGCCATATTGTAGCCAAAATATAGAAACCAGAAATAAATAAAAACTGGTCCACAGCCATGTTCTTATTTTTGCTATCTACTGAAGATAGCGCATTTTGTGAAGAAAAAAAAAACTGGTTCAGAAGGATGGACCAAATCTACCTGGTTCAAAGGGTTACCTTATATATGGCAACAAGTATCATTAAAAATCTTGCACAGATTACATTATTTACTGTCAAAATACTTTATTCATAGGGTATGTTTTTTAAATTATTTAAAAATAAGTCTAACCTTGATATGTAAGTAAATATGTGCCAAAACACTATTCAATAAAGGCATGTTTTTACCAAATATTCATTTAAAAATAAAATAAGTCTAACCTCATTATGTAAGTAAATAAGTTGCATGATTCATAGTGACATATCTGGTACAGTTCATCATAATAACATGACCCATCACGTCAAAAGAGTGCACTTTGTGGTTGCAACGTACACATATTTTCCTTAAAGCTATCCACAAAATACCAGACCAGGTGGTAGTCAGATTAATAGCGACAGGTCCGTTTTATTATTTAATGTTATA
>JAMKCH010088476.1:0-14398 GCA_023653785.1 Ophioderma brevispina
AGGAAGTTCAACCCCTTACAGATCAATTTGATTATCCCAAAAGGAAATACACGTAAATGATACAATACCATACTTGACCTCAAACCCAATGAGAGTTTCAGCAAAATAACATAGTCATTCTCTCTCTTTCAAACCCTGATATTAATATATCTGGAAATTTCCTATTTTATTCACAGACATCAGCAGTTTTAAGGTCTCAGTAACTTTTTCTTAAGATTCCAAGATACACAGCTTTTCAAAGTCTTAATTTTTCTGAGATAACCTAGAGATTAGAAGCAAAGCTGTGACCCATTGCTAACAGCTTGAGCATATTGAACCAGGTCTGTTTCTCTTTGTAATGGACTGAAGAAACCTTGATATATTTTCTTTAGAATACAAAATAATGAACTTGTTGGGGATTTCAGCATCTCAAACGCGGGCAGAAAATCATAACGCGGGCGGGTTACGGGAAACATAACATAGACTTTCATACGCCTTAGCCAAAATCAGAAAATGTCCCAAAATTAGATTACATTCTGTTATTGTTTAAAAAAATTGAATTTGCAATATAGTTCAAAACCTACCTATAGTTGACATTTGAGGGTACAAATTTGGTGAATAATGATCATTGCTTTGTGATCAGTTGAGAGAATAGTGGAATTGACCTAACAATAACACACCAGATCCTGCACACTAGAATCAATGCATTGACTACCAACTGCTAGCTTTGAATCTGTAGGTTAACTTCTCTCAGCGTTTTTTCTTCTAATTTCATTGCATGAGTAACAAACACTACAACCATCAAGAGAAAATCATGAGACTACAGTCCATTCACCCAGTTCTTCCTGTTTGAGTTAACATTTGTCTAAATAAGAAAACCAGTGGAGTTCAGAACTGATCCTGAGCTATATTACTTTGACCACAGAGTTGTTAGCCTGAAATATTCATATACCCTTAGAATGACCTTTATTTCAAACCGATACTGCTCATGACTCTGCAAGTTACAGCTCCATGAAAGAACAAACTATCATACAACAATAATCAGTTATGGTTTACCATTTTTTTTTGTCTCCAGTGAGAAAGCAATGCATGCTTATTTATGTTTAGCTGAGGTCAAACACTCATGGGGAGAGAGCATTTCCTTGGGAAGTTGATATGATATATATATTCAGACCAACACAGTAGGGGCTATTTGAGAGCATACACAGCAAGTATTCTAGTAAATGAAAAACACATGCACATAACTAAAGGAAATTCATGTTTCAGGTAGTTGCATATTTATCTCGTATATGGTTTCTAATGGTTCACATCATACCCACTATTGAGTAAATCTAGTAATATAATGATCAACTTCCTCGTGCACACCCACAAAAAAATTGTACTTTAGTATATTTTTTGTCTTTGGGGGAATGTTGGTTTGGAAATGGTAAAAATAAAGACTATTCTAGTCCTTCAATTTCCCCATACATGTTAAGCAGAAAGCATTACATTCACAGTATAAAAGCTCAACTTTTTTTACAATAATAGCCTGTGACTAGTGACAAACAATACAAAATATCTTTGCCTTATTTATCTTATTCACTGTCAAAGGCTCTAAATTATAACATAATCCTGCCCTCACATCAAATACTTGGAGCACATCTGTGCACAATATCAGTAACTGTTATGAACAGTCAACTGCAGCTCTAATATAAACAAGTGCCGGCCCAAGTGGCAGCATTTTGGGGACTGTATAATCCAGCCGCCTTCTGTCTATGGTAGACTGTGGAGCCCCCTGGGCAAGGCTGCAGCAGAGGCCTGCATGAGGTAATATGCTTTAGATAATACCTATCTTGCCTCTCAAGTGTAATACTATCAAGGCTCCACCCAAAAGTACACTGAACTTGAACTTACATGGGCAGGCTCATTCCTTTACTCAATGTAAAGCATACAGGTAGAGAAAGTAGAGCAAGCCTAATGTAGGAAATGGAGCAGAACTACAGCCTAAAGGCAAAGTGTGTCAGTTGCCTTTATGTAACCAATATTGTCTTCTCTCTGTCTTCACCCCCACCTTCTCAAAAAAAACTATTTGTAAAATATCAGGTTTGATATCTTGTAATGAATTAAATATGTTCAACCCGATAATAGGATACTAAAATTTGCAATAAAATAATTTTAAAGTATGGGAGAGGCCTCATTTCCAAATACTTGTCCCTCCTTTTAATGCCACGTTCCCACCTTTTAATGCCGCATTCCCAAAGTTGACACTCCTTTGCTGCTGATGGTAAACATGCTAGGATATTGCCGAAAATAATAAAACTTTCCACCACAAAGGACTGTGTCAAAGGAGGCCATCACAGTAAAAACAGACAACTACTCATGGACAATTCCATATTACTCAAATTATCAATTCCATGTTACTCACACTACTCAAATGGGTAATTTCATGTTACTCACAGTACACTACTCAAATGGGCAATTCATTTTTCTTACATTGTTCAAATTTGATTTTGGAGAGTTCTTTATTTACAATCATAGGATAAATTCCGAGACACATACCCTTTCACAAGTATGGCCCTCTACAGGACAAGTCACAAGACAGTGATCTACCACAAATAAAGTCTGTGGCATACACCGCCTGCCCAATACCAACTCCTTCCCACTGGCACTGTACTTTCATATGTCACTACCAGGTAGCATTTAAACCAAACACTGGTTCACATTTCAAGCATGAAAACTATGATAATTTGTCTGTGGCAAGAAATAAGGAGACCTAGGTTGCTTTCCAAGTCAGTTTAATTTTCAATGTAAGGGTGCACACATTGGAAACATGTCAGAACAGTATTCAGTACAATCCTTCAGAAAACCACGCACAAAACACAGTGGCTTTATAAAACATCTGGCATTAGCTAGTTTCTATTATCAGCTAGGAACAACAAAATCTACATTCAGAAGGACTCAGTAGAAAAACCACCTCAGTCACAAATCATACCTGATATTTCTATGATACAGTAAGGCTATGTGTTTCCTGAATTAACTGAAGAGCCCAACAAGCTTTGCATTAAAAAAACTAGCAACATTTAAATGTGAGCATAAATTTATTATGAAAAGCCACTTAACCTCACAGGTGCATTGCATTATATTTGATGCTATTCATGTTCCTACTACAATCTTTTATTTCTAAATTTTGGGATGTGAATGACCTATGCAGACTTGTAATGGCCAGCCACCAATAGATGAGATGGGGCCATATTTCATGAATCGGACACACCATGCAGGTGCTATCTCAGCATCACGACTCACTGCTAGGGATGTATGGCTTTTTGAGCATGATAAATTGGAGAAAGCAGTCACGAATATCATCAGGAAGTTTTCCAGGCATAGATAGGTAATCCTAACAAATCTGCAATGACTTTACCTACCAGTGCTTTACTAGTCATAAATATTAAAAATTAAAAAAAACTTAGAGAGAATCTGGCCTGAGGTCTTCAGGGCACCATGTCAGTGTGTCTTCACTCAAAGCTTGTTTTCTTACCAATATCCTGGCAAGTCTTCATGTCAACTTTTGGTTTATTTTGTTTTTAATTTAATACCACACATTACAAATACTTCAGGGGATTTCCTTTTTTATATGTGTCTGTCTAATATTTTTAGAAACAAAAATGCCTGTTGACATTTTCCTTTTAATAATGGTTTAATCATTTGTTTACATGATACATAATTCATCAAATATGACTGCTTTCAATGCTGCCCAAAGTACCTGGATGGCTTGGCACTGTCAAGGATTTATGGCCTATCAAAACCGTGATTTGCATCAGGTATGACTTTCTATGTGTATGGGACCGACTGCTTAACAAGCCTTCTTAAGGACATGGTATTTATATGGTTTACTTTTCCAAGTCCAAATGAACCAATGACACTCAGGGTACCTCCTCTCAATGACAATGTGTCTTGCACTCTCTAAATTAGGGAGAGCAAATTCTGAGTTTGATCATACAAATTAAGTGGAGTGCTAGTACATTTCAGATCCTTATGGGCCATGTGTTAATTGTCCAAAACCAAACAATTAATACAAAAATTGATCTAATTTTATAATAAAAAGATAGCTGCCCAATTCTTTTGAGGTATTTGTTCAAATAGAAAGGTAAGCTATGTATATGTTTAAAACTCTGGCTTTGTAAAAAAAATAAGGGCGCCCTGCCATGAAATCGCTGAATGTCCTTTAAACTGTGATAAGATTTTTGAATTGAAATGGAATGCCAAGTATGTCCCTGTTCACCAATCAGGATCCTTTTCCTGCCATGCTATGGAAACAATTTAGCCTGTATATTCCTATTCTATACTAATTGTAAAAACTAAGTGCACATTAATTACCTGACCACAAAGGACTTCCTTCTGAATCGAAATCTCCCTTGTCAGCAGTAGCAGCAGGATGTCCTCCAACACAGCGATAGTAATCATTGTTCAGGATACTTTGAAGGTGAGCATCAGACCACAGTAGATCACATGCCTCAATGGCACGCGTGAAAATAGTTCTGGGAGAATCACCACCGTTGGCACCACCTGTAATGCAAGCACCATGTTAATCTTCCCCTTGTCTTATACAAATTTACACAATTTAGAAAGTTGTTAATTAGTTGTATCACTCACATTAATATGACTTTGGTCAATATCTTTTACAGCTGTCCCAGTGCACTTAGCCAAATGCAGTAACTTGTAGGCCTAATAATGTCTGTTACACACTGAATGTATACTTTTAGTTTTCAGAGTTTGATCCTTGACATGTTTTTGTATGCGTTAGTTGGGCTCATCATTACATGCTTGTACTCTAATATTGGTTTATATATTTGCACCATCCTTAGACCACTGAATCTCAGTGAGAAAAAAAGTCCTGCATGTAGTGATTGTGTCATCAAACAAAGACCCATACATTTTTGGGCACAAAATTGCTGGCTAGGCCAGGGACACCGTCCTAGCGTGGTATCCCCAGTCATGTGGGCCCCCGATTCAAGACCAACCAAAATTTGTGACTTTTCTTCTTCCCCTCTTCTGTCATTCCTTCATTCCCTCCCATTTATTGATATTTCAACTTGCCTGCTGCATTGTGCACTGCTACATGGCCCTGATTGGTTAGGTTATTCCTAGCATCTGCATCCTCTAGAGGGCAAAGGTCACTTGATCCCCACTGTATTAACTGTTCTTTCCACTGGTGTTTCTCCTTCTCGTTGTAACCAGGGTTCATTACCACCACCATCCATAGCAGACCTGAAAAAAGTAATGTCAATAATCATGAATTGATAGTCCGTTTGATGACAATTAGTTTAGTTCAGAAGAGGGTCCGTTCCCAGCACTCCCATTTATTTGTGGGTTTGGGGATAAAAATACCCCTCTTCTTAACAATTTAGCAATGGATTATACTTTTAGCATAACCTTTTCTAAGTGAGGGCAAACAATGTTTCAAAGATACCTCTTAAGTTTTAGTGAAAATACAAAGATCGTAATAGGTTGAACAAAACTGGTTATAATAGAGCTGAAAGGCCAGAGTCAAAGTCGACACAAAGCATACAAAATAAAATCAATGAGGGGTATTTCTTATAATTTAAAAAAAAAATTGTAACTATCAGTCTTTTTGGTGAATATTTAGTATTAAAATTAACAAAATTTAATGCTATGTTCAAAAGATAACAATGTTAATGCTCTATTGAAGAACCCTTAAAATAGTTTCATGCAAGTGATGCTCAATCATGTGCTGCATCACCCTTTAATCTAGAGTCTACAGTTATCAATTATATCTAATAAATTGAATAAAATCTATCAAATCATATCCCACACTCTGAATGGAATTGCATGCACAGGTTTTCAAATGCACCAACACACATCTTGAGAGGTCAAAATTGGGTAGTGGCATGGGCATGTTTTGGTCTCTGCCTTTCCAACTTGGCTCAACCTCAGTTAACAATTACATGTAAGCAGTGTAAGTTTATAACGGAAATGCTTCTTAGAGCAGAGAGTCATGCAGAAGTTCACCATCACTTCCTCAATGTGACCCACAGGTCAAGCAAGTCCACAATGAAGACAGATTGAAAGAACAGATCATGGAACTTCACACAGCAGAAATAGCTCATGGTTTAATATTAGTTCTTTCGCATCATTCATCGATGAAAAGCACTCCAATTTTTAACTTCACAATTGTGTTTTGAAAAAGTTGCCTTTTTGTGCAACCACTTTTTGCATATCTTAAAACACCCCCATTTTTTAACAGAGGTATATCCTCAGAACCATCAAACCAGAAGGGTGGAGGCTGGAAGCATTACTGGCAGGGGCCTGAGTGGCTGAAATGTGCTCCCCCATACATGCTTGCTTAAAATTGGGAATGAGCCTGCTAATTAGTAATATATGGAGTGTTGGGACTGGGAAATAACCTTTTTTCTGGTTGCTGTGCTTGTCAAAGTCTGACCTATAAATGTGTGCCACCATTGCGTGCCCAAAATAACTGTGGTGTAACATATAACATAATTTTTATTACCCACATGCATAGAGGGTTACATAATCATACAAAGCAATCTAATTATTACCAATTTTGAATCACAGACTCCCACTGTTAGGCCTATTCATTATTATGCTAGCATTTAATATATGGCATAATGTTTTACAAGTAACTAGGTTCTACCAGTTTTAAAATGTGTGTTTTTTTTCAGTTCTGTGTGCAATACTATTCAGTCTGCCATCCTTAAAAGGGATATCTTACAGACTGTAGCTTGGAGACCAATATTACATCATACAAGGTCAGGCAATTCCTTTCCTGTTAATACTATTGGTGGGTCCGAAAGAAAACATTAGTTATGGTATAACATTAAGGTGAATAAGATGGGTAGGGGATAATCAGGAAGGAATAGGCCTTCCTCTGACACCATGACAAGCATCCTCTCGTGTGTGCGCTGGAGGTAAATGAACGCTATGCTGCCAGGAAGAATAACAGAGATTTCCTACACCAGAAAGTGCACTGGAGATAAACTATCATTGACCTAACCACAAAATGCCAAGCTGGAAGTTAGCTGGCTGCTATTCAGCCAGTCTGAGACAGCAGGCAAGAAAGTTACTATGAAAACAGTATAGGCCTAAGCAATGACACACCCTGCACATTTGACTACATTATGAACTTGCCTCTTATCAATCCATCCTTTCCACTGATAAGCATTTTGTCACTTGGCTAACAATATTTTGGACCATTTGTCCCAATTCTTGGTAAAATCTATCAATCCAATGGTTCAAACCCAGAAATTTTATGAGAACTTTATTTGCAAAAGCAATTTCATAGTCACAGTTACTGCGACTAATGGCATAGTCGCTCTGAATAAAGATTAGTCGCTTGGTAATCATCACAGGTATCAATTGAGCAGTCGCCGGTTGCAATTATTGCTATACCCGTTGTCAGGCATTCACACAGCAGATGCCGAGCATTGCTGAACACATTAGTAAAACCACAATACGTGGTGCAAAAAAACAAGAACTACATGTAGATACAAAATAAGGTTTTATCATAGGGTTCACTTTAGGACAAGTTCAGAACTGAACCTTATACAGATATGGGAATACCTGTTATAGAAACTCTGCAGAGTGCAATAAAACTATTTCACATACACATACATATAAATCAAGAAAATTTATAATAATTATTGATTCAAAAGTGTAATTGTGTGGAGTAAAGAAATTTTCAACCACTGGCCTGCTAATTTAGGACAAGAGGAAATTAAAGGTCCATGGCCTGATCACTTATAGCCTTGTCCCCAGAAGCCTCATATTTTACCGTAAGTGGTCAACATTTTGGTATTAGAAGAAAGCTACTATTTTTCTCATTTACCCTGTGAAATCTTAGAGCCAAAGGATGTTTGGATTGGAAGTTACGAGCAAAAATGTGACCCATTTTGATCGACCAATATTAATTTTACACAGTACTCTATGGGGGATTACAAAATCACATTTTTAGCTCTCGCATCAAAACGGGTTGAAATATCGGCACAAAACTTTACTGATGGGGTTTTGGAGTTAAGGCCAATCTATCAAGATGAAACTTCATATCCTTAAATCGGGCCATCCCCCTTTAGTCTATTGTCTAATAATTAGCTCACCACCAAATCAAACAATGCCATTATAATTGATCAGATATATTTTGGTTCTGGTAAGGAATGATGTTCAGAGAGTGGCCCTTTTAAAGCATGGCCATATCTCATGTTAAATTTCACATCATATCTCTTTTTTTTTTACTTTTCCTATGTTCCTCATTTTAATGAAATTAAAAAGATATACCTGTCTTCCTGAGTTTTGTTTGCATCATTAAAAAGTAATTGCCAAAGCAAAGTCATTCAAGAGGTACCCCTGCATCTTTGTTATCACTCACAGTAGATCTAAAATTGGGAACACCCTGGCTGTAATGCATGTGTATACCAACACATGAAACATTTCCTTCATGCACATGCCCAACATGTTTAGTATGTGTGACTTGAGGCAGAATGTTGTCTGATGCATAGCTCAACCAGGATAAAATTAAAGTGGTGTTATAATCCAAAGCAAATTCTATCACATGTTTGGCCGTGTAATATTAATTTTGTTGATGTTGCATGAAAGATTGTATTGACCATCAATCAACCAATCACCTGCATACCATAGAAATATATGTATTTTAGCAGTGTTCAGATGGGCCCAACAAATTTAGTTTTTATCACACCGAATTAATAGGCATAATCCGATATCACACAGATTGCGCCCACATGAACTCCGTCCTGGTGATCAAAGGAAGTTCACACCAAGTGCCACCTCGACATTCGATGTGATTCGGCGGACGTAGGAAATGGTATCGCATGCAGAATACGATAAAGAGTCAAAATGGTGCCCAGCTATGGTATTTGGGAGGTTGGGATACCGTTAACGAATTGAGTTTACATAATGTTTCGATCTTCTACAACACCTTTGCATGCACGAGCACCAGTGGCGTACCGAGGCAGTCGATCTAGAGGGGGCAAAATTTCTAAGTCGTCCCGCCAGAGGGGGCAAACTTTGTAAGTCGTCCCGGTGATTTGCTCCAATTTGGTCTGAACTTGACGAAATGCGCGCATAGCGCGCAAAAATCAGTGAATTTACTTTAATTTTGCCCAAATTTAGGCTAAAATTGGTCGAAATTCCCCGAAAAAGAGGGATCAAAATGCATATTTTGGTCCATATCGTCCCACTTTTTCGAGCCAGAGGGGGCAACTTTCCCCCCTGCCCCCCCCCTGTTGGTACACCACTGACGAGCACAATGACACATTATAACTACGCCTGCAACAATAGTGCGATGGCAAAGAGGCCACAAACTAGAGGAGGATGATTCTTGTGCTATATTCATCACTGACACATGATTTTGTTGTCAGAGGTATATCTGCAGGGCCGTACCCGGGGGGGGGGGTGTGTTGGGGTCTCATTTCTCACTCCCCCACTGGTGAATTTTGAAGGTCAGAGTTCAGATTTGGAGAGTGATCAATACACCAAATGAATCTCCATGGCGAACTCTGAGTGTTGGCCAAAATACCTAGTGATGTTCGTGGTGAACTCAATGTGTTGACACACCAAATGCATCTCCACGGTCTATCAGTGTGACAAAATTTAAGTTGTTGGATCTCGTGTGGACACAACTATTATTCTAACCCCAACCTGCCTCACATTGGTTGGGGTGGAGAGGTCATGTGTATTGGGTGAGTTGCACCACTCCAGGAGAGCCATTTGATCTCTGGTATTTCATGGGATGTGGTTAACAATGTGTTGTGAAGTGGGTCTCTTGCACATTATGTGCAAAGGAGAAAAATAGAGGGCACAAGCACCACCGGCACAAGTTGGAGGATTCGGAGCAGTTTGACCTCAAGGTGGACTGCCACAGGTCTGTTAGTTTTGCTGTGCTGAGGACCTATCTCCAACCTGGCTCTCACTTTGTTTTTGCCTCTGTGTTTCTGTTGCTAACCCTATATAAGGGTCTGCAAAGTATGTATGTGTGTGCTATGGTGTTTGTAAGCTGCCTGGAACCTGATAGAAATAGGGCACTTGCATAACTATAACCTGCATGGTAGTGGTATTAAGGGTGGAGAGATCCTATATATTGCCCAGTCCCCCTGCTTCAGGGAGCCACCTAGACTGGTGTATTAAGGGTTATGAAACTGTATAAGCTACCAAGAAAATAATCACTTGCTAAACAAACCATGGATTAATCCAATGAAAGTGAAGACTCCAGCTGATATAAGTCTGCCATGCAGTAATTAGAATAGGAGTAGGGATGACCATTTGATATCATTCATGCAATGACTTGGGTATGACGTACCCAATGGACAAGTCAGGAAAATTATACTCAGTAACATTCTATTTTCATTGCTTATATGTTGCATCACCAAAATACCATATTGTCTGTAATAAATGATGCAGGGCATGACATTTTTCAAGAAAATGTTGTTTATTGAAAAGCATTTGTTCACTTATTTCCATTGTAAACCATGGAAATAGCCAAAACACCCTGGTGCTCCATGCATAAAAAGGATCAATATTTAAACAAGCACAATGACATTAACAATGGTTGCATCACAGCTGTATGAATACAGCAAGCAACCACTCTAAAATGGTCAAATTGTAACATGGACAGATCACTAATTCGACAACATACCAAGTGGGATGTAAACAAAATAACTAGTTTCAGCGAAGCAAATCTGTCGCCATCTTACAATCATATGATTGTTAATTGTTACTGTTTATTTCCATGTATGGTATGATTTTTTGTATTTTTAAGAACATTAGGTTGAAAGGAATTTGGGCATTTATTAGAGGGAAGGATTTATTAGAAACAATATATGGTAATAGGTGACACGACCAAGCAAAATAAGGGCAATTTAGTGAAATGTTTGAGATTGGCCTAAACTCTATCAAGATGTAATAAAATAGCTAACTTATACTTGAAAATGCCATGTTTTAACAAGAAAAGGAATTCAATTGAAACGGTAAATCACTTTCATAACCCTGGCAACATTGTCCCATTTTGCTTGATTGGATTATTCACTGCTAATGGATGGTAGGAGAATTACTTCTGCACATCAAATTGGGATTTTTATGCTTGTTTTAGCATGAACCTATGCAAAGTCTGTGATGGATTTGAAACTTACCAGGGTCAATGACTGTGCAAGTCTTAATAAGGTAATTACAGTATGTATAAAGCAGCCATTTAGGATTGCTCAAATCAGTTTGGCATTGTACAGTGTACAAAGTGTTAATCTTTCACTTTGGTGTGGTGGCCATTTCAGACCTAAAAAGAACTCTTCTTGACAGGTTAATGAGTGCCAGCAATTAGACATTTGACTCATAGGAAAAATTAGTTTCCTCTCACAACTAACAGACCCATCCAATACTGCCATTTATCATGGCTCTAAAGCTAGGCAATCCGCTGTGTCACATTTTCCGCTCTTCCCAACCAACAAATCATTTTTAGTCTCTTTGCATTTTTGCCATGCACAGGGCTTTTTAAAATTACTACATAAAGCAGTGCTCACTGCTCAGTTGTTTGCTAAAATAATCACTAGTAAAATTACAGCACTTTGCTAAGCTTTAATAGTATACCAATATCAATATTTTCCATGAAATGTATAACTAAAATGTAATCCGTGAAGAACTTCGTATTAATTTCCAATACTAACATAGACTAGTGCTAATTGATCATTTAAGTCAAAATATTTTTGAAAAGATACTGCATGAAACGATATATCTAGCAGCCCTAACTAGACATGTCTACATTCACTTACAAGGAAATAGGCTGCTGCTACTGTAGAATGTTTCATCTTATTTCAACTCGATTTTCTCAAAACCCTGTCGCCAATTTATTGACATAAAATTATTTATCAATAGCAGACAGTGATGTTGTGAACATTGTGTTATGATCCACTGCAGCTGTGTTATCAAATGTAGTCTATTTGAGGCATAATTCAACATTTTTAACACCATTTGAAGTGGATGTGATTTGGGATTTCCTTAAAGCCTTCCTTACAGGATCTATAATATAGACTAACTTATCTAGTTTTATATTATATAGACTAACTTATCTAGTTTGGATTTCTTTCCATTGCTTACATCATATGTGTGATAACTGGAATTGAACACCCAATTCTTGATTTAATGAGGGTTTCTAGTCATTCCCATATGGCCTCCTGGATTTCTCATCCTAACTTCTGCATCTTCCTGATCTATAGCTTCCTTAGAGTCAATTGTAAGAAAGCCATTGTGGTTGGAAGTCTGAATTGTTTGGATAAAATATTACTGACAAATAAAAGGTTAGTCCAGTAATTGTTTTAGAATTCATGACTGCTTCCACTGCTGAATGAATTATAACAAATATCACCACTTAATTTCAATGCTAATTTCTGGATCAATGCTATCAAGGTTAACATACCCCAAATTGCACTGATATGTTTGAACTCTTCAATGGATTCAAGTTTAATTTATCCTCAGGATATAATGCATTAGTCAATTCAATGGATCAAAAACTATCTCTGTGTACATAATTTTCGATAATTATGGTCAAAGGTTTTTTAGGTAAAATCAGATTGTCTTAAAATTTCATTCCAAAGTATGTGGGAGGAGGAGATATACTGCCATATTCTTACTAATGAGCACCCACCCTCTAAGAGGCACACACCCATCAAACATTACACAAATAAAATCAAATTATCAATCCGGATTTTACTGATTTTGGAAAATATTGGTAATCTCTGGATTTGACATATGTGCGTAAATGATATCCATAATGCCATTGTTTTTTACCTTAAAACTAGCGTAATGAGGACCAAATTTGGTTATATTTCATTCCCAAGATATAAACAACAAACTGCCGTTTTAATGGTTAACAATCACTATTAGCAAAGTATTGAATAGGGCTTTGCAATTTGCATTATTGCTTCTACCATCAAAACCGCAAGTCTGTTTTCTACGGTACTTGGTGGGACGTATGTGCAAGTGCCAGGCTCTCATATCAAGTAGAGAACACAATAGGCATAAATCGGGAATGGATCATGCTTGTTAACTTGGGTACTTTCTCACCTCCAGGACACACCAGGAGAGATCCAAGAATAACCAGTTCCTTCAAATCCTCATGACCTGTCCATTCTACCTCCACTATTACAAGTTACATTCAAATTGTGATTATCAAGTCTTTCCAGCTGAGACATGAACAGATAGTGCCCAGCTTATGCTAACCTTTCAGTGAAAACTGGAAATTATTCACATGACACACTTGGTGCATAGACCAATCATCCCCATCAGCCTAATCTCCCAACTTTAGAAACACCTGTGCCTATGTATCTTGTATCATCTTGAGTCTGTCAAATGATTAAATACGGACAATACTCCTTCTGTAACTAGAAGACAACCATGAGTCAATTCTTCATTGAGGCACTATTAGGAGATCAAAAGAATTTCCATATGAATTGCATGCAATTTTAATAGTCATTAACTATCCAAATTGAGCTGCGTGATTAATCACTAGCATTTGTGTTTGCTCTTTGTCTTCCCTTTACCTTTTTAAGGGGAGGAAAAGATCTTGCAAAGGATATAAAAAAATTGCAGAAGCAGTACTAAAGAGGGGCCATATTTTAGATATTGAAATTTTAATACTTCCAATAGTTCACCATTTAAAAATAAATCTCACATACACACGCACACACACACACACACACACACTCTTTGATAATACTTGAGGAGGCTAACACTAAAATTGAATTAGAGAAAAGATACATCCTGAAAATGCTATATCCAAATAACCAAGAAACAGAAGCCCTTTGTTTAGCAATAATGTCTGAAAACGTTTCAAATATGAGAAGGTGGACTAGTTCATATACAAACAAAATTGCACAACAATTCAAATTCAAAATGGATGGCACATGAGTAGATTTTGGTGAGCGAGGTAATATTGCATGCACGCATTCATCAGCGACACTGCCTGCCTGCCTAGCTGGCTGGCTGGCTGTCTGTCTGGGTGATCTTCCCTCCCTCCTTCCCTCCTGCTGCTTGACACATCTGTATAGTACACCTGAAAACTAGTCGCAGTATTCACTACATGCTGCAATCCACTTTCAAGTCACATGATTCCAATTTGAAACTTACATTAACATATTTCTTGTCAGTGGCGTAGCCAACAGGGGCAGGGGGTAAGGGGGCAGAGTACCGACTTGGAAAACGAGGGTAACAAGGTGGTTCTCGAACCACAAAGGTCCCCCGCCCAGTGCAGTAGCTAAAGAACAAGAAGCAACAATTTAAAGATCTCAGGGAAGATCGTGATGGAAATAAGTGGTTCTTGAACGACTGTGGTTCTTCCATTGACATGACCTTCAAATTTTTTGGCACTGAACTGTTGACCACACCCACCAAGTTTCATCATCCTACC
>JAMKCH010088485.1:0-10590 GCA_023653785.1 Ophioderma brevispina
AGATATGCCCAAATGTTCCAGGGTTAAAATTTTTATCACAGAATTCCAGGGTTAACATTTTTATCACGGAATTCCAGGGTTAACATTTTTCTCACAGACATACGGACATACAGACATACGGACGGACGGAGCCCATTTTATAGTCCCCTTACGAACTTTGTTCGGCGGGGACAAAAATAATGGGTAGAATACATCTGGGAATTATTTATATTCTACATCATAAGGGGTTCCCAAAAAAATAAGCCCCCCTAAAATTCGGGGACATTTTGATGCATAACTTCACTTAGAACTGGATGTTTAGAAAATTCCAAAAACTTTTGAAGAGAGGAAACATTTGGCACTGCCACAAAAGTCGTTGCTTTTCAAAAAACACCTTTGGCATCAACACACACTCCCTTTTTCAAAAAATGTTGTCAGAAAAAGTGGCACTTTACCATATTCAAAGATCTAAAGTCAAGAATCATTTTACAACAGCGATTTCATTTCCTTTCTTTATATTCATTGTGGTCTGACGTAAATAAGCTTAAAGAACATCAGCAAATTGGTAAACAGCATGTGTAAACACTACAATGATGTCATCAGTGCATATGAAGGAAACATTGACTATTGAGTCTCATCCTGAATGACAAAACAATTAAGCTTATTTTGATTTAAAACAGGCATTTCAAACATTACCTCTTTCTTTCATAAAAAGAGCAATATGCAAAGAAAAATGACTATTTGATACTGATGACTGTAAAGCTTACATCGCATTTTTTATTTTCCTGTATATTTGTCTTGTTTGTTTATTTGTTTGCCCATGCGTCAATGGCTTAAGCTTATTTACCTCAGATCGCAATGAAAATGGAAATGAAATCGTTGTAAATTGTTAATTTCTTACTTTAGACTTTTTGAATATGGTAAAGTGCCACTTTTTCTGACAGAATCATTTTTGGAAAAAGGGAGTGTGTGTTGATACCAAAGGTGTTTTTGAAAAGCAATTACTTTTGTTTCCTCTCTTCAAAACCTTTTAAAAATTTTCCAATCATCCAGTTCTAAGTGAAGTTATGCAACAAAATGTCCTTGAATTTTAGGGGGGAACTTATCTTTTGGGAACCCTGTATTATAGATAGATCACAACAAATTCAATTGTTTTATAAAATTCCAAATGTTCCGAGAGCATAAATAATCTGGAGAAATATTTTAAGTCAAAAGTGCTCCAGGAGCATATTTGAATATGCTCATGAAGCATAATGCACAATGCTATGCTCCTGGAGCACTGTGCATCCAAATATGCTCCAGGAGCATATGACAAATACAGGGTGTCCAAAAAAAAAAGTGGTGCATGCAGATAAACTCCAATTTCTCAAAAACTGCTAAAGCTATGAATTTCATTTTCATGGAGGATATTAAAGGTGCTTGTTCCAATTTATGTTCATTGTGTTCTCAACTTGATATGAGAGCCTGGCACTTGCACATACTTCCCGTCAAGTACCGTGGGAAACAAACTTGCGGTTTTTATGTTAGAAGCAATAATGGATATTGCAAAACCCTATTCAATACCACCCTAGTATTGATGGTTAACCATTAAAGCAGCATTTTTTTTTTGTTTATATCTTGGGAATGAAATGGATTTGAAGGCTTAAATTTCAGGACGACAATGAGAAAAATACTGCAAGTAAACTTACACCATCCCCCTAGCAAGATGGCAGTCTGGAACATGACCTCAGATGACCTTTGACCTTGGTCCATGACCTTTGACATCATCCACACATGAAGGAACCCTTATTGCACCTTAACCCCCAAGTCTGGTGTAAATTGGACTTAAACTTCTGTACCTTGTACCTTGTAGACATCACTTCCAAAACCGTCTGCCAGGAACTATCACTGGAAGTTGGAGAGTGGACGTCTAATTGTTAGGGCGGACTTTAGGGAGATGGTCCGTGTTTTGGAGTAGGGCTTTGAATTCGCTACTTGACACTGCATTAATGGTCTGCTGTTGGATGTCATTCCAGAGTTTTACAGTTTCCGGAAAGAATGACTCAATAAATGGTGTTGAAGACCATTAAAACTCGTCATATTGACAGTGGTGGCTGCGTCTAGCATCTCTAATGGGTTTTTGTTTGATGTAGCAGGTTTGGTCAATGTCAATTTCGTCGTTAATGATTTTAATAGAAGATGGTGAGGCTTTGAACTTGTCTTCTGGTTTCAATGGATCTCCATCCGAGTTCCTCCAACATGTCGGAGACACTTGATTTTAGTTTAAAGTCTCCCTGAAAAAATCTGGCGGCTCTTCTTTGAACTTTTTGGAGAGCTTCCTGGTTTTTCTTGGTGCCACGATTCCAGGCGGCAGAGGCATACTCAAGATGTGGTTGGATGAAGGCAAAATAAAGGTTCTCTTTGATGGATTTAGAAGAGTGGTGAAAATTTCTTTGGATGAAGTTTAGCATCTTTGTTGCTTTGTTGGCTGCATGGTTGGTTTGTTTATCCCATTTCAGGTTATTTTGTATTATGACACCCAGATACCTGTCCTCAGTTACTTCCTCGAGAGTTTCACCAAGCATGGAGTAATTTGTTTCTCCTGGCTCTCGGCGCCTGGTGATTCTCATAACTTTGCATTTGGATGCATTGAACTTCATGCCCCATTCCATTTGTGGGACCAGTCATCGAGGTCGTTCTAAAGGCAGTTTCGTCTTTAGGGGATTTTATTGTCCTGTACATTATGCAGTCATTTGCAAAGAGCCTGGTAGTGGAGGTGACTGATTCAGTGATATCTTTAATGAATAGTATGAAAAGATGAGGGCCTAACACAGTGCCTTGTGGAACACCGCTCACAACAGGGGACCATGGTGAACTTTTTCCTTTGACGACAACCTTCTGGGTTTGATTGGTAAGGAAAGCTCTTATCCAGTCCAGTGGTTTATTCCGTAATAGCCAAGCTTCTGAAGGGGACGTTGGTGTGGTACTACGTGTCAAATGCTTTGCTAAAATCAAGAATTGCAATATCTGTTGTCTGGTCATCGTTGTGATTGCATGTCAGGTCGTGGAGGGTGGTGATAAGTTGTGTATCACATGACCGTGATTTTCTGAAGGCGTGCTGAGCATCGGAAAGGATGTTATGTTCCGTAATAAACTTCATCAGTTGACTATCAACGATGTGTTCAAGCAGCTTGCAGCAAACACAGGTTAATGATATGGGCCGGTAATTTGAAGGGTCAGCTTTAATTAGAACCTTTTTAAAAAATTGGCGAGATATTTGCACACTTCCAGTCCTCCGGGAGCTCACTCCTTTCCAAGCTTTGTTTGAAGATAAACTGGAGGGCAGGTGCTAACTCTTTTGCTGCTGTTTTCAAGGAGGCATTTGGAATATCATCTGGTCCAACAGCTTTATCGGTCTTCAAAGTTTGAAGGAGACATGAAAAATGAAAACCTAATTAAACTGAAACACACACACATACATACACATACTCTGCTTTTCAAGCCAGGGGGATAACAATACGGCCTTTCATCTGATATCAAAATTTGTACTACTTCCAGGTAAATCAGGGGGTCCCAAACATGATCGGAACATGCACCTTTAATTATATACTTTTGAATAAATTGTGTAAATCCCATGACAATCCACCCATGCAAACCAGAGATATGATTTTTGAAGACTGTTTTTCATCCATTCCAATGGAATTCACAAAGTTAGTGATTATCGGTACATCAGATAGATTCGTGGCTCAATCATGTACATTGACTAAATGATAACCCACATCAGCGATGAAGCCAACCCCCCCCCCATAATCCTTTGCGTGCAAACCATATTATCGACTGAAATGCGTGTTGACTCACCATTTTTTTGTTTATCGCCATGAGGGTAACTTTGGTCAAGTGCACACAACACCTAGCCTACTAGACTACACGGTCACGAACATGACGAACGGTACACGAACTCATTATACGATACCACACCTGAATTTAAAATTGTCAAGACCTTACTTAATCAAGTCCAAAAGAAAACAAACATGAAAGTCCGATATGCCTTGACATATGCCCCATGACATGCTTGACATCCTTGTTAATGCCTAGAGACTCAGTTTAATTTCCGAGACTCAAGTTACCGGCCCCGGTTACGGTCCCTTATGTTAGTTTATCAAGCTTTTACCAAATGTTCTAACAAACAGTTATACGAAGAAGTAAAAGTGCTGGATAGATTCACTGAAACTTGTAATTACCAGAAATTTAACTGTAGAGGTAGGGAATCATGTGGCGAAAGTAATTACGAAAATACAAATCAAGATAATGAACACAGCCTGAGCGAGCTGAAACCACATTGATGACGTAGTAGTCTCATTATACCTGCCAAAGTTTTAATGATGCCGCTGGTGGACGTTATACTCAATTCCAGTTCGCTTAATCATACGCTCTAAATGCCGTACAGTTGATATATAGCTTAATTTCTGGCTGGTTTCAAGACATTCTCAAGATGAGGAAAAATATTGAAAATACTGTTTTAAAAGAAGGTGCGAATAGTAATCGAGAACCATTTCTTGATCGTTCATAAACTATCCGTTAGAAATTTACCACACTAGACTTAAGGGCAGCTCTCGATAATCTACAAGGAATGTTTGTTGTGAGGAACTATGATTACATGTTATTGCTATGAGAGGTTCCCAGTGACATGGAAAAACAAATTTGTAGGTGAAAAGGCACTTAGGAAGGTCTTCTGAGCCACCGTAATGATAACCTAAAACCTGAAGGTGATATGCTATTGAATTAATACAGTGATAATATTAAATTATACAATTAATACAAAAATAATGTGGCTCACTATAGTAATTGTAATATTACTTTAAATAAATGCCCTTACCTTTCTTAAGCAGATATCTAATTTCTTCTGCTTCTGTTATCAGATAAGACAAAATATAAGATTTATGAGTTAATTGATAGAAATTACGCAGTTATTCAAATATTCATACAGTGCAAAAACTGGGGTCAGAAATAAACAGTTATTTGACAATGAAAAAAAAATTAAAATCTTCCCGTATAAGATATTTTATAACAACACGCTTCTGATAAATATTAGACCTGTTGAATTATTTTGGGTACCTTAAAGGCCGACTCAGAATATAATTTTGATTTATTAAAAATATTCAACTAGAACTAAAGATAGTCACCTAAATGCATAATTCCAAAGTTTGAGATGAATTTGATTTTTAGTTTTGATGTAGTACACATTTATGTATGGTATAATGCACCATACTGTGTATAACAAAAATTCCGGATCCGGAATGCAAAGTAGTGATTTTCTATATGAAGGACATCTATTTGAGCTTAGCAATTTCACACAGTGATTAGTATGTGGAGAAGCATTGTGAAAATGCAAAAAAAAAATGCAATTTGTTAGAAAATTGAGGTCACTATCTTAAGAAATCTCTGAGTCAGCCTTTAAAATTTAACGACAAGGGATTAAAGGTACGCATTGTCTGCATTTCCCTTTTAAAGAATCGCCTAGAAAACGGCAATAAACTAATAATTTTCACTATAAATTTAAATTACATCTTTCAAAAAAATTATTAGGGTCTGCTATCAATTAAAATACAGTAAACACAAATCATATCTGCTATTAATTCAAAACTCACAAGCATACTTTTAGTTTTCTCAAAAATTATAAAGTTTAATTTTTGAACTATATTTTCATAATGCTGTTACACTATATTCGCAAATTGTTAATGGAATTTTGTTTTCAGGGAACATCAGGAGGGAAAGGCAGATATGCTAAATCAGCTAATTTTTCCCACCTCATTTGCCGTGATCGGGACATTTTAGCCTGTCTTCGGGGCATGCACGTCTGTACGAAGCAACATACCTCTTGAACGCAATCATTACATAAACAGTGAGAAAAGTATTTTTGTTCACAATTTTTAATTTCTTACTTATAGTTGGTGGATTTATTTCGCGGACAGTCTGCACGCACACCCTGTGTAAGCGGCATCAGCTGCGCAGTGATTCAGCGCGTACTTTGACTAATCTCGCATCGCGTTGCTATATGCACTGTCCCTGCCAGTTAACATACTTCATGCTGGCGTATGTTCGATTCTGGCTGAGAATTAATTCCAGCCAATATAATGTTCCATTTTGTTGTTTTTAGATCAAAACCATGATCTGATGATGTGACTTTTATGTCAATGTTTGTTATATGTTTTGGTATCAGAGTTCAGAGCCCAACAAAAATCTGTACCTACCTTTGATGGCATGCTCCAAAGACCCTGTCTTATCTTGTATCAAATCATCAATAGTTTGCTGCATTCCAGACGTCAAAAAAAGAGGTGAACTTTGCATCTGAAAATGCCAAATGTAATGGTTATTTTGAGACGGTGGTGGTGGCAGTAGTGATGGCGATGGCAGATGACGACATTTCACAGCAGGAATAAAAGTTGCAATAAAAAGTGACCATTGCCCTGTGATGACATCACGTCAGGGATTTAGTAAATTTTTATAGCAACTTTTGCCTTGCGTCAGCAATATCAAAGAATTCCACCCAGGGGTCTGACCGGGAAAATCAGCTTAGCTAATGGGAAACCAGGAAAGTGGGAAAATGGAAACCAGAAAGGGAATGAAAGAAGGGAGAGGGAATGAGAGAGAAAAGGATTGCATCCAAAGGAAAAGACGGATGGAAATTTAATACAGTGTGTCATGTTCAAATATTGACCCCCGCCAGGGACTCGCATCCCCCTTCAGATTTTGAAGTAGTCTGTGAAAAAAATATTGGGTCAACCAGAAAGTGAAGTGAGCCCGGTAAAAATATGAAAGACCTAGTATTTATAACTAACAGGCAAAAGGTATAAATGCACATCGGGAAAATTATGAGCTTTAATTTAAAGATGCTATCAAAACAGAAATGTCAGTTCCTAATGGTCAAAGAAATTATCCCACAATTTCATTTACACCTTCATGGTATTTGAGCACTTTCTATGAGGGTTTTATGAAATCATATGCATTTTCATAAAGACAAATGCAAAATGCTCAGAAAAATTGGCATCAGATTTTTTTATTACACAGCTAATGTACATTAGATTCCAATATATATTTGAAAATAAACACAAAAAGCCCATGTGAGCCTTTTTTGTAACATATGGCCCTGTACTATACCAGTGCCTTTTTGGTCAGTTCACGAGTTTGATGGAAATTTGTCAGTAATTTGAAATAAATATAATAAAATAATAATAAACTGGAATTTTGTGGTTCTTGGCTTTCGTGCTCACTATATTCAAAGAATATAAGCTGTGGGCTGCCCAGCCTATCTTACAACTTAACCTCATATGACCTTTGATCTTGACACATGACCTTTGATCTCAACAAATGAGCGATCCAATGTTGTACCTGTGATTCAAGTTTGAACTGCAACTTTTCAATGGAGGTCAATTTTACATTTTTAGCTTATCTTTCAACTTGACCTCACATGACCCCAAGTGGTCCTGCCAGCTATGCTGGTGCCCACAATGAAGGATGGCAGATACAAGACGGTTATTGGATGGTTTGCAATGGTACCTTATCTAGCTCCGCTCGTATGTACACAGCCTGCGGTTGAGTGATGTGATGGAGTTCTTCCAGACAAGAAACAAAATTCTTGATATCCTGAAAATGATCCTTCATGCCTTGATCAGCTATGTATAGGCTGCCTTGCACTGGAAAATGTGACAGGCTATTTCTTATCTTCACAACCTATGAAATGATTTAATATAAGAAAGGAAAATAATGCCATATTAAGGGATGTTTCATTACAATGACAACCCTTTTCCAACACCATTTTTATTCTTTACAAATATTCTGCAACTACAAAATATTTTTGTTCATGAAAAATGTAATGAAAAATTAAAGTAAATATCAAATATGTCATTGTTTTTCAGCCAAAACATTGATAAAACAAAAGTGAACATAGTATACTTTTTAATTAGCACAAAGGCAATGTCATTTGGGCACTACATAATAGCCAATTAAAGACACTATCAATGATCCACCCAAAAGACTCAACATATTTGAAACTTGCAGGAACAGCTTAACAGTGAAGGATAAGTCTGTATAGAATTCTAAGTTATTTTTGAAAAATTGAAAGAAAATGGAAGAAAAAAATCTGATTCTGTCCTTATTAGGCTGCTTTTGGTTCTATCACTTGTAGGGTATGTTAGGATACCTATACTTGTTACAGACATGCAAAAATCAGATTTTTTATTATTTTGCTGATTTAGTAAGTTAGCAAATCACTGCCTTTAAATTGTGATACTTCAGCTGTATAAAATTAAAGGTGCAACGAGAGATTTCAAGTACCGTAATTCATATTTTCTGTGATATGTAATGATTTCATATAGTTTAGCCACTCAATAGATTCCCTACCTTTTATATGGCTACAGAAATAACTTAAAATGAAAAGAAAAGGTGATTTGTATATGCTTATATTTTAATAGAAAACAAGGGCCGAATTTTGTATTTGCTCCTATAGGAAATTATAAATTTCACAATTTTTGTACCAATGAAACAGGTTAATCCTTACAGATGGGGATATTTTTGATATAAAGCTTTACACCAATGCAAAAATCAGATATTTTCACATTTTTTAGGGACACCTGTTATTTGAAATCTCTTGTTGCACCTTTAATATCTCATTATATACTTAAAGGTGCATTTTTTTATTCCAGCACCTTCTGTTTTATCCATTGATCACTAGATATCATTGAGAAAAGCTTAATCACAAAATTTGAGTTGATCCCGATCTTGCGGTTTTATGTTAAGATGCTTGTTTCCCATGGTCCTATAGGCCATTGTGCTCTAATTTCTCTCCGTTTATGGATAGAAAATACAAAATTACGAATTTCTTACAGATACAACCGAATTTGCGCGTAAGATAAGGTACACGTGGATTACTAAGGCTAACGGTTCAGAAGATATAAAAATCTCAACTTTTTTGAGGTAAGTCGGGGGGGGGCGAGGTTGTGGATCACGAAATGCCCCTTTAAACATTTTACAAGGTTTGGAACGCGGGGGAACACGCACTCCCATTTTGGAGGTGACGTGTATATAAGGCTATTAAGTCCCCCACTTTCAGCATCGTTGTCACCTAATGATGCTGTATTTTTGGAAAATCTCATCCAAAGACCCCATTTTTTAAAAATTTCACCACTATCACCCAAAGACCCCTATCAGGAAATGAAGTGTTATCTATTTTGCTTACCTTACGAATGGTCTCATATGGATTTGGACACAATTTTGTACCGGTATTATATTGATGAAATTCGCCAAATCGAAGCATTATAGTTAGAATGCTGGCAGGATCATAATCTTGCATTTTAACAGGTCTCTGTCCGGAATACAAAATGGGTGCAAATGCAGAAGTAACTTGCATGTAGTCGCTGTACAGCAATGTGGAATTTAAGTTTCTCCATGTGATTGGAATCCCAATTTTACTTTGTGCTGTAGATGGCGGTGGATAGCATATTCTTTCCAGAACGTCCACCCATAAAATACAGTTCTTGCATGATATGTTTGGCTTCGGTTTCCCTGGTATTCTGGAACATATATGTGATTGAGTACATTCCTTTAGACCATATTTCTGGATTGCAATCGAATGCCAAACCTTGAATGCATGTTCTAGACTAGGTGCAGTCTCGTTGCAGACATATTGAAGAGCTTGAAGAATCCTGATGAAATTGTCTGGTGACCTTGATGATGTAGCCATCTTTGTTTGAAATTAGTGATGGCTGACTTGAGCCTTCTGAACTGTTTCCTATTCAAACAAATTGTCTTTGTCCCTCAACTGATGAATCTGGAAATTATGAAAATGATAGATATTTAAAATATTACTATTGCATAATTACAGCGAGAGAAGGAGAAAATCGATGGGAGAGAGAAAGAAGAGATGGAGAAAAGATAGGTGAGAAATGGGACCTATCCGACTTGTTTCTGAATGGAGAAAAATTGCAAAGCAGCTGGGCAAGTAGTGTGACATGGAACAAAGGCTGCTTGCAGACAGCACATAGGGATTGCTTGGTAGTGTGTGTGTGGTAAAAATGTTAAACCTGCACGTATTGGATCTTTTCTAAGCATTGACTGATTAAAGGGGGATGACCTGATTTAATTCTTTAAATTGATAGAATGGCCTTCACCCCAAAACCCCTCTGTAAAGTTTCGCACCGATATTTCAACCAGTTTTGAACCAGTTCTCGACATGCGACAACTGCTCACTGGCATTCATTGCTACATCCACAAAAGTACAGTCAAGATATTACACATAAGTAATAACTGATTGAAAAGACAGCCTTGCCAGATATTTTACTGTTATTCTTAATACTTACCTAAAATCTCAGCAAGCAGCAAGTCTCGAAATGGCATAATTATCCAGCGATCAAAATCATCTTTGTTGTAGGAGCTCCTGTCTTATACCAGGTAAACAGATACATAGAGTTAATAATGTATAAATGTAAAGTGCCAGGTGAAATAGATTTGAATCGCTCACAAAAATATAAAATGAATTTAGCTTGCATACCTTGTGATAATGGGCGTTGGCTTAACTGCTACTTCTATGATGTGAGCCTATGTAAGTTCACCACAGTTCACGTCTTCTATTTAATT
>JAMKCH010088486.1:0-12136 GCA_023653785.1 Ophioderma brevispina
GAATATCAAGACTGGGTGATGAGGAGGATTAGGCCAATTAGATATTGTAGTTTGTTATGACTGACCAAAACTCAAAAGTACTTAGATAAATGATTGGAGCAATTGGATAAATTCCTGGAACAAGACGAATAAATGTAAAAGTATCAGATTTTCTAATATTCCTTAGTGACGTAAAAGAACTTAGGTTAGTAATAATTACTTATTCGTATCATTTTCTTATTTTGAATGCTTCAGAGTTTGTTCAAGTCTGGTGTTTGGAATTTATGCAGTGCATTTGCCTTGTAATATTTTCTTCGTGAGAAAAGGGACATTTTTTAATTATGGCCTTAATCTGATCCGGTATTGTGACATCGAATTTCTATTGTATTGATTGGGTAAAGTATACAACCTCTCAGAACGAATGGAATCATCGACACGCCCCAAAAACTTTTAATGAACTGACAGGAATAAAAAATCCGACTATAACTTGCACTACACCAGCGAATAATAGTTTCCAACGTAGTAATGTTACGTAAATCGCCAAGTAGGACGTCGTGCCATGCGTGTGTGAGTATGTATTTCGTGTACACTTAGATGATTTGCTTCTCACAGTTTTCTGTTTACTGACAAAGTATAGTGGTTCCCTCAGAAATTAAAAAGGTTGTTTACCCAATTGTCATTTTTTGTAATAGAATTTGGTTGCCAAATGGAATAAGAAACAACTCCACCTACTGGAAACAAGATGGCTGCAGCTACCTAGGTACAAAGACACATTGATCAATATTGATCTATCCCACAATGCACTTAAGAGTGTTCCTAATCTTTTGCTTTGGGGATTGCCATGGCTACAGAAATTGACGCTATCACATAACAACATAGATAAACTTCCAACACCCACGAATATGAGACAACTAGATCAATCAAGGTAATGTGAAATATTTGTTCATATATGTCATGTCATTCTTTGGATATTGAATTAATTATCAATACTAATTGACCAATAAAAATGTTTATTTCAAAGTGGAATTAAAGATCAAATATGATTATTGTAGGCCACTAATAAAGTTACTTGGTTACAACAATTTGTATCTAAGGCCGCATAAAAAATATCAGATTCTCGTAGCCCTCCCTCCTCACTTTTTGGGATAAGTCCAAACTTTTTTTATTTTACAATTTTCTTAAATTAATGTTTTCAATTCTGAAATGTTGATGGATGATAGGCCTAATTGTGTTATTAATCAACCACGGTCTCACTTTTCAGAAGCCACTGCTACGAGAAACTAAAAATTAATTTTAAGGGGTCTAAACCTACCAGGCATCGTAGTTTATTAATAATATTTTTTTCTGACATATTTCATTATATTCCTCATGGATAATCTAATCTCATTACTGCATTTTTAAAAGGTAAAGGCTTTGGACAAGATTTCGAAATATAATTTTTTTCTGTAGTAATTAAAAATAGTCATCTAGAACTGAAGAGAGTCACCTAAGATGCTTAATTCCAAAGTTAGAGATGAATCTGTCTTTCCGTTTTCATGCAGTAAACATTTATGCACAGTACAACAGTGTCATAGGATACCGTGTATAACAACAATTCCGGATCCGGAATTTTATAACAAAGTGGTGATTTTCTATATGAAGAACTTCGATTTGAGCTTAGTTATTTCACACAATTATTAGTATATGGACTAGCATTATGTACATGCAAAAACACGATTTGTTTAAAAATTGAGTGCGCCCTCATCGGGAAATCTCTGAGTCAGCCTTTAACAAGTAACGTCAATTTATCCATACTGTGGATAACTGAAATTGACACTCGACACTACTGGAAAGCACTGAACGTTCTTAAAATGCTAACCACGTGTTGCTTATGGTTATCTTACAGGCTGAAATTCCTGACGTTATCCAACAACAAGCTAAAGTCTGTTCCATTAGAACTCTTCCTACTCTCAGAATTGGAAACACTATCACTGTCTCGAAATCAAATCAGAAAAATACAACTTGCAAACACTGAAATCAGGGTGACGTATAATAGTGGTAAGTGATGACCAAAACGAAAAAATGATCAAAATGTTCATTGACTAATATTCTGTATGTAATATTATCAGTTCGAAGCAAGACTTGATTGGGTCTTTGAAATTTGACCTATTCAAGTCCATAATTTTTATATACTCGATCTTTCCTTATTTCCCATAATGCATTTCTTGTTTTAACATAATTATACTAATATTGCAATTGTTACATTCAAAAGAAAAAAATAAAACAGTGACAAAATATTGCTATGCGAAATTTACACTTGTAATCCCGTTAAACAATATCAAATGTTGTTTATATATGACCTCAACGCAAGAACAGGTGAATTTGTGCTGAAAAGGACCAAGATCCTACATTCTATTACCTCTGCTGCCCATTTTTGAAAATGGAGCATTCTGATTGGCCAGTTTACTGCCCATTATTCTGCAATAATGGGTCGCAAATACATTTTCTTATTAAATCAATATATTTTGGATAATAGAATAGAAATAAAGGGTTTGCAGTATCATCTATGGGCTCATAATGTATCCTCGGCCGGAAAAAAACTTTAAAATAATGGGCTCGGCTGCGCCTCGCCCATTATTTAGTTTTTCTGACCTCGGAAACATTATTCACCCATAAATGATACTGCATCACCCTTTATTTCTTAAATATTTTGCTCCTGCTCTATGAATAGAGTCAATAAGCTTACCATTATCACTGTTGACTGGTGTGATGCCGGATGCACCTGTTCATGAAACGATCAATAATCAGTCTATTAATTTGATCTACAATGTTATAACTATATCGCAATACTTTCTGACCCTGTCTTGAATAAAACTATCCACCAGCTATTTGGAGTATGTTAAATTTAGCAAAATACTGATAGTGCCTTTAAGGAACTACGAAAAGGTTAGTACGTATTGGTTTCAAAAAGAGCAAAATAACTCAAATTAATACGTACTAACCTTTTCGTGGTTCACTATAAGTGATTTGATTAATCAGAGAATCTAAACAAAATCTTTAAAAAAGTTAGATTCGTGCATGTCTGTAACAAGTATAGGTAACCCTACATCATACAAGGGGTAAGATCAAGGGATAATATCAAAAGCAACCAAGATGGATGGCCGTAGTGCAACATGTAATTGAATGGATGTTTATGGCTTTCAGTTGGAAAAAATAACTTAAAGAGACATGAGGAGATTTCCAGAAAGAAGCGCCCCCAATTTTTCTCAAACCTAGGTTTTTACATATTTGGAATGCTTACCAATGTATAAGATCACACCTGAAGTGAATAAGCCGAATACGCCATCTTTATGTAATAAGATGATGATTTAGTAGTTTCTGTCGTGCACGACAGAAAGTCAAAGCATGGTTTTCTATGGGGAACGATTACGATAGCAGGCAAGTTCAAAACAAGGTTTGCGGTTTTCGTTTGCACCTGTTTGTCCAATAAACCTTCCAAACGTTCTCGGTAGGTGGTCTACAACCGATCCAGTGAAATTTGAGAGAAATTCATATACTAAAAAAATTCTCCTGTCACTTTAAGGGGATTCTACAGCCGTATCCTTCACTTTTAAGCTACTCCTGCAAATTTTAAATTATGTGCCTCTTCCGGATTAATTACTGATAAGTGTTTTTAATTATGCCAAGATGACCAACTTTACTCTGCAGATTCCAAGGAACCTGAATGGAGGTGCCAAAGTTTGAAGCAACTTGATCTTTCACATAATCACCTTGAAGAGATTCCCTCTGGCATCGAAACGGCAACCAAACTCAAGAAGCTGTACCTGGCCTGCAATAGATTGACAGAAATACCAGCTACTTGGTATTGCCCACTGGTAAGTGATCAAAATTTTTCAAATTGAAACAACATTGAAAACAATGGTAACAATGAAGATAATAATAGTTTACTTAACGGTTCCACCCCAGTGTGTATCTTTGAAAAATGTGTTGGGATGGTTGAAAATGCCAAAAACAGAGGACTACATAACACAATTTTCATTATATAATTTTCACCCAAAGCGCAAACGCTTGCAAAGACCGCACTCCTTCAACCTAGTCTGTAATACAAACAAACGATTCTGCGGCTTCATCATTCTGGTGTAGGGATGAACTTGAATTGAGGGACAAGAATAGGACTTATTTCAATATAATGTAGTTCAGAAAAAAATAGGCGTTTTTAGGGATCAGGGATATTTTGCATTTCAGTATTTATTTTGGCATACCTGCAATCTGCTAAGTTGAGGCAACGAAATTGCAAAATTTTTCAAGGTATACAATGGAAAATTTATAAATTAAAAAAAACACGCGTTTCCCGTAAAATAACCAATAATTATAATGCAAAAATAATAATTAAAATAATAGAAAATACTACATTATGAATGATAAATAATATTAGTAATACACATTAATGATAATATAAATATAATGCGAGCATGTCGTGATAGGACTTCATTACAGGTTAAGACAATACATTACATTCTACGAATATCTGTTGAAATGTGTGGAAAATAAAAAGGCAGGGTTAGTAATAAGAACAATATGTTTACTCTCATCTTTCTTGTATCTAGGAGAAACTCGATGTGTCCCACAACAGCCTTGCCAGTCTTCCGGATATTCACTTATGCTGCTGGAAAAAAACACTGAGATTTCTTAACCTCAGCCAAAATAAGTTCACTGAAATTCCACTAACCGCTTGTCGATTGTCTGGTCTGCTGGACCTGAATTTGAGTCACAATTCAATCAGTTCATTACCGCCGACAAACGATTGGTGTACGTATAAATTGAGTGTCTTGGACCTGTCTCATAATGCGTTGCTTCATATCAATACAGACCACTATATGGACACGTAAGTTATCTATCACATGCTTGTATACTAACTGTACAATAGTTCATGCAATTGACTTACGACCAACTGATTTGAATAATGTCATCTTAAATATACTAATCAGAATAATAAATAAGATTATCATTAAACGTTTGTAGTTTAACAAACGCAAAACTCAAGGTTTAATTCACTATTTGTTATTCACCATAATATCAGCTTATCATAAAATCATAGGACACGCCAAAAAATGTTGAGTAAAAAGTCACAGCTCTTAATGTTGAGTAAAATCTTAGTCAAAGTTGAGTAAACCTTACACAAAGCTGAGTATATTTTACCCAACCATAACTAAGATTTAGTAAACAATGAGTAAGGTTTACTCAACTTTGACTAAGATTTTACTCAACATTAAGAGCTGTGACATTTATACTCAACATGAGTAAAATAATTTTTACAGTGTAGACGCTAAATAATATTTCTAAGGATTTAGTGTTTATCCTCAACCAAAACATAATTTAAAACAATAAACTTTTCTATACAATTTTATTACACAGATCAGAAAAGAGGATCTCTCTTAGAACAACAATAAGGAATACACTAAAAAAACTTTCCGGTGACAGAAATATGGAGCTCGGTGTAAGCGCAGACTCAACCTTTTATGTGGATCTAGACCACTTAGAACTCAGTAGACTGCAGCTGGTATTCCCCAAAGCATTCAGTGGTTCTCTGTGCACTCTCTACCTGGGTCATAACAAGCTACAGGCTTTTCCAGAATCTATTTGTGATATGAGGGCTTTGCAAGTGCTTGATCTTCAGGGGTAAGTAGATTTTGTACCCTCTATTTTCTACTATTTTTTCTTTTTTATTGCCGCACAATATAATACGAAGAGCGCATTGTTCACTGTTAAAGCAACGTTCCATGAAAACACGATGTACCCCATTATGGACTAGCATAATAGCTCATAATAGATGTATATTGTAAGTAAATCAGTAACAGAAATGTAGTTCTTAAGCATGTACAATTTAGCAATTGCTTTGCGATTAGTCTGAGCGACATGGTTATACTGCTTCAGATCCTGGAGATTATTTCTGCAGCGGGTCTGGGGAGGGGGGGGGTCATAACGCAACATTCATAATGACATATTTGTTAGGGTTGAGATTCATATTGTTGCACGGGTTTTAGTCACTAAGTTCATTAAGAACAGATTGAATGTTTCCTTTAGAATTTACAGATGTTTCATTCTCCCCATTAGCTCACACTCTTACGGCCATGAAGGGATATTATGACCCACAGCATTGTCAAACTAAGTAAGAAACCCGAGATATCCACATAGTGCCATACGGAAGATCGCCAGTTTAGTACACTATAATCTGACAACAAACCTTTGCATATTGGGACCGCTGCGTCAGAAAGACAGATCCAGCAAATCAGTGGTGACTTTGTTCAAAGATCAAGCAACTCACTGCTTACTTGTTACGGTCATTCAAATCAAAAGCTTTACTAAAACCACTGATGACTACATTACTGCATGCTTTTGGTGAATACGCGTGTGAACTCAAGTTGTCAATTCGACTAGGTTGTGAAATATGGAAAAGTCTTTTCTCTATTTAACCAATTAATTTGAGTCAAGATTGCTTTCCATGCAAAAACAGCCCACTTGCTTTCAGGAATTAATTCGATAAGGGTAAAATGTCTATGTATGCTTGAGTTTACAATAGCGTAATTATAATCAATCTGGGAGACATTGGGAGTGTTGAAGATTGTGAATGGGTACATGTTTTTGTGGGGATAGTGTGTGTGTTTGTGTGTGTAGGTGTAGGTGTATATGTATGTATTATTGCCAAACTTTGTTACCTCGAGTTAACTAGCAGAAATGCCATAATTTTTTCTAACATTATCAAACTAACATTACAGAAATCCAGATCTGAATCGATTGCCGGGAAAACTCTCAACTCTTAAGGCTCTTTATAATATAAAAGTGGATAATCAGCAAATCAAAGATCCGCCAGAAGTTGCCCAAGCATTTGCAGTAGCAAAGATGCCAACACTGGCCATAAAGCGTCTGCTACGAGAGAAGCTCCACAACTGTCAGCCATACAAAGGTGTGAAGCTCATGATTGTAGGCCCCGAGGTAAGTTCGTGTTTGAAAAGCTATTCCAGTGAAACTTAGTAGATATCATTCGGAAATATTTTGACTGTTCCATTCCTCTCGGCTTCGCCTCGTGAAATAGAAAGTCAAAATTTGACCTATTTTTTTTACAATCGCACTAATACAGAAGACAATATTTGCTTTTAAAAAGAACTGGCACATCTTGTTATTGTAAATATACTTAGAATAAGTGCTATTATAAACTTGTTATCGGATTCAGCGTCGCTCTGATACGGGAAATTACCATGCGCTTAGCCCCATACCATGGAGCTTTATCAGCCATGTATATAAGCTACGTATAAAGTTTATATTGCAAGTGAAATTGTCTCAGGGGTTTCCTATTAGATTTCCAGTTTTAATTGTTTATTGAAACTTTTTTCGCTCAAAAGAAAAGCGGCAAGACCTCATTGATGACCCAACTAATCGGCTGTGATTGGCCAGGTGAAGACCGCGGAGTCAATGTGAAGGAATGGCAGCTTTCTAATCCAGAAATTCGCAATGGTACCCTGGGAAGATTGAGGAGACCGACTATACCACAGGTAAAATAAACATTTCACTAGGATGACCAACAGCACTGAACTGTGCAGGAAAACTCCAACAAATCGGATTTCGAATTAGCGAGCGCGTGTGGTCTAGTGGAAAAAGGCAGGACTCGTGATCAGTAGAGCGGGAGTTCGAGCCCCGCCGTGCCCAACGTGTTTGTGTCCCTGGGCAAGATACTTAATCTCAATTGCCTCGCCAACCCAAACGAAATCTGGGGAGCTGTCATGTTATGGGGGATATTACAATCTAAGTGCTGATAGGGATGTGCGCCTGGCCGGCAGCCACCTAGATGAAGCGAAATGATTATGACGATTTCCTAATGACGGCGTAATAATAATAGGCAACAACGCTTGGAAACTGTTACAGTGATAAAGCGCTATATAAAAACCGGATTATTATATTATTATAATTGACAAATATATTACTGATTACACCAAAGTTACGTGACTTCAGGTTTGCGCATTTTGAAAAGGTCGTTCACCAATCGCTTCCTTTTGATTCAGAAAACGTGTCGGGCATTGTCTAAGATTTGCAGCATTGTAGTCTTAGGATATTTGTTGAGCAGTAGAAACCCGTTGCAACCTGAGAGAACCGGGCTCACGTGACGGGCAACGGGTGATTGAGTTTTGATGCCACCACTTAAGGTCCATTCATACTTCACTGCTCTGAACTGAACTGTGTTGCTGCTGCGTTGAGTCAGAGATGGTTCTCAACCATTTTCACTGAACTACAGTGCATTGGATGTATGAATGGACCTTTATATTGTCGAATCTAAACGGTTTTCACTTAATTTATTTGAATTATGTACATGCTGTTTAAACTCTAGCTTTTGCCGTAGTAGTAAATGGGTGGCGGAACTCCAATGTCCATTGCCATGATTGCAACTAAGTTAAGAATGAAAGTCAATAGAACCGGGCTTTGATCCTATGAGCACTACCTCCCTTTCATCTTTCATACAGCATTTCTTATTGGCTAATTATGTTATCGATTGAAATGCAGCTTCCAAATATTGAAATTCCAGTCCTCTTCAGCCCTACCACCAGTATGGTATGGTATTTCTTGACTTTCAGGCGCACCACTGCTCAACAGTGTAAATATAACTTCATATTTTTATTCACAAATTTACCGTTTCACAACATTACATTTATCACAACTAATCTACTACCACCATTTACATCACTATCCGAACCATGAGGCGCCGGGCACCCATTGCATACACTTGCACATTCAACGCAATGGGTGGGAGCGAGGAGAAATTCCATCGTCACACTTCTGCAATTATGCAATTTCCGACCTTATAGGAACTATTTGAGTATGACCAAGAAGCCCGGCTCTCGCGGGACTCGAACCTGGGCCACTCGATCAATCTTATACCCTGCCGACGACGGTTTAGCGCTTTAGAACGCCCGGCCATCTCGCCCTCATCATTATATCCATGTTGCTGGTTGGCTGAAAGTCACTGAAGTGCTGTGACCAATTGGCAGGTAGATGCTCATGAGATTAAGAAATTGGTAAACACGTAAAGTGTGGTTTGAGTTGAAAGCGTGTGTCGAAGTTTTAATAACGCATGAATTGTTAATAGTGGTTCATGCTTGTCATTTATATATTCTAATGATAGGTCGTGGTCAACGCTGACGACATCCATTTTAAAATTTGGGATCTGAAAGGTGGTGGAAACTATACCTTGATTCATCAGACACTTTTCACGCCTCGCACTCTGTACTTGTTAGTTTGGGATGTTGCAGAGAAAGAAACTGGAATTGACAAGCTCAGGACATGGGTTCTCAACATACAGGTATGCGACTGAAAAAACCAGATTTACTTTCAGAAGGTGTCTTGTCCTGGTGATCAAATCAGTTGCAAGATGAGTCAGTTAAAGTAAATATTAATTTGTGAAACATCAAAGGTTAAATTTTAATTAACCTTTATGAAATTGCATATTGTAATATTTCCTTTCTTACTAGTATTTTCGTAAATTCTTGCATAAATTAAGATTTACTGTACATGTCTTTGCAGCCACAGCTTCGAAAAAATAGAAAAATAGGACCTGGAAACACCTGAATTGTAATTAAGGGCCGGGGTCCCCACCTAGGCTGGACCTAAGCGCCTGTTCGAGGCTACTTGTTTGATAAATGTAATAAGTGGTCTGATTTAATCTGTTTCAGACAAGAGCACCTCAGAGTTGTATAATAGCCGTAGGGACACATTTGGATATACTCCCCAAATCCGTTGAACGCCAAGACACAATTGATAAGCTATCAGCAAAGCTGTTACAGACTTGCCCTGGAATAGCTAAGTGTGTGATGATGGAAGGTAGCAGTCATCCAATGTCAGAAATAGACTACTTGAAGCAGGTCATATACAAACAGACGTCACGTATGACATACTATCATCTGCATCCTATAAAAGAAGAAGGATTGCTTCTTGGTCGGAAGGTAAGCTATTAATATGCAAGGCTTTGTCAATAATTGCTAGTCAAGAAATCATATCAATACTGCACAATCGACTTGCCCTGAATTCACGTAATCATCTCCCGGAATCATCTCGGTGTACCGGGAGACCACGCGTAGAAAACCCTACTCTTAAAACTGGACCCGGTTTTTGGCATTAATTGGGAACATGACCCATTTCTAGCTTACCTGCTGTCAGCTCCACATAGGCTTTCAAATGTGAGATCAATGTGAGGTCAAACAGGTCCTAAAGAGTTTAATTGTTCAAATAGTCCAATCAAATGTGAGGTCATATAGGTCCTAAAGAGTTTACTTGTTCAAATAGTCCAATCAAGTTGAAACCTATACCAAATTGTCCATCTCATCACAACAATTGCAAAAATGTATAGCTACGATCATTGGTTCTCGAGTTGTGAAGTCGAATAGTTTACATTCGACCTAGATGGCATAAGGTAATTCTCCTATATCATGACACTATAGCCGACCATCGAAGATATGGCAAAATACACATTGTTCTAATCATGGATTTTAACTTAATTGGACTATCTTGACAATTTAACTCTGTAGGGGCTGTATGGCCGTTGACCTCACTTACCAATGCCTGTGTGGAAGTGACAGCTAGGTTAGATAAAATGTTGTAATGCAACTTTTTTTCCTATAGATGTTGAAACACGGTGGGGTGGTAGTATAATTATAGAAATAAACAATCACAATATTGTTTTGTCATCTAATCCAATATCATGGAATATCACTACCCGTAGGTTCCTCATTCCTATAAAGTTGTGGAAGATCTGCTGGAAATTGAGCTGAAGAAAATACAAAACTCACCCACTCATAGACCACCAATTATGACAGAAGCTGAGCTGTCCGGATATTTACAGAAAATACCAGATAGTCAGTTGATGTCTTCGGAGGAAGCAGATGCAGGTATTGTTTTTGTTAATTGCTTTTTAAATGGGGACTGGCACTCTATATATTACTCTTATTATTCATGTAACTATATGAGTGACCATGGGTGCAAAAAGAGATTTAAAATATCAGGTGTCCCTTAAAAATGAAAGCCCTGATCTTTGCATTGAAAGCTTTCCATCAAAAATATCCTTATCTGATATTAAGGTGAGAATATTTCTCGAATCGTGCAATTTCTAATTTTGTATTTGAGCATATCATATATGAAGTTGAGCCTATATTTAAAAAAAACATCCTTTGTTTTAACTTTCAAGACATTTCTGTAGCCAAATACAAGGTAAGAATTTTATTGAATGTCTAATCTATATGAAAGCGCTGCATATGACACAATTTATGGATGCCTCGGAATCGCTCGTTGCACCTTCAAGCATTATTGTTGAATAGACTATGACCCATTTTATAATCACAAGGCACACGACCCCAAATGACGAGAGCAAAATTGCACTTCTGAAAATCATTGACATCTGAACAAAAACACACTTTTAGAACATGAGCTTATGATCTGCAACATTATCTTTGTTTTTTACAGCTGTTAGATTCCTTCGAGATACGGGAAGCTTAACACACGTCGGTGATCACACCTACCAACTGACTAACCTGTATTTTCTCGACCCTGCATGGCTCTGTGATGTCCTGCTTGCTGTAGTAACATTCAAAAGTCAAGAAGGTTACGCCCAAGATGGCATGGTCCTAAAGTCACATTTGAAGAAGCTTTGTGTTGAAAGCGGGTTTGGAGAATCCCGATTTGAGGAGTACCTGCAGCTCCTCGGCAGATTTGAGATAGCGTTGGCAGTCAGTCCTCACAGGTATTTTGTTCAATCATTCTTGAGTCATTTCTCAATACTGGGTACGAAGAGAAAATTTCACAAATAAAAGGCCATTTAAGCAATAGCGGCGAATGCTATCGAATCTACTATACTATGAAGAAGGGCACACTGTCAGGAATTCTACCATTATTTCAAGTAGGTAACAAAGGGGAACAATAATTGTAATCATTAGCAGTAGAACAGAACTGGCATTGGACAAGCATTGATTCTGTGTAGTTCTTCTGTTGATCTTATAATATTAACTTCACCACATAAATGTGACTTTAGGACCTTTTTTGCCAGCCTCTTGAATAATGATTCTCCCACCAAATCCTTCTGGGGCTATGTCAAGTCGCGGTCCGGCCAATCCTCCATTCCTGATACCATCAATTACAAGGG
>JAMKCH010088487.1:0-14646 GCA_023653785.1 Ophioderma brevispina
AGAATAAACAAAGATCAATAATGTTTGTGTTTGAGGTCAAACTGTATTGATCATGGTGTACAATATCACGCTTAAAATCTGGGATATTCACTGAGAAAGGCTTTTTTGATCTCAATTCTCAAGTCGGAATTTTGATACGCACGTATCTAGAAATTAAAGAATCAGATAAAAAGTACTGCCTTGTCTTTAATACACAGATTTCAAGCCAACCATTTGCAGGTTATGTTTGCATATCCATGCCAGTAACAAATATACAAAAATATGAATTTTGATGATTTTTTCGATGTTTCAGATTAGCAAATCGCTGCTAATCCAATGTAATGGCATTTTGAGAAAAATAAACCCTGGAAAGTAGCATATAAACAGAAATTGAATGTTGAATTTGATTTTCTGAACAAATTGACTTGTATTGCATGATTGCTTCACACTTGTTTATTTGTGATGTTATTGATTATTTGTCAGCCTAAAGGTTCGTTCATACTACGCTGCACTGCACAGTGCAGTGCCGATATATCGATCACTTGCTGCAGCAACTCAACGTAACCTGCTGCAGCTGCTGTTAAAATAAATTTAACTCGGTTGCAGTACCGCAATGCAGTACACTGGACAGAGACCGAATTCGAGCACTGCAACTTACCGCAACGCACGTTGCAGTGTAGTATGAACGAACCTTTAGTGTCTCCATGTATTGATTATTTGTTTGACTTAGTGTCTCTATGTATTGATTATCTGTCTGACCTGGTGTCTCCATTTTCTCATCTAAGGTTACTGAGACCTGCATCCTAAAACCTGTTTGTGAAAAGTCACGTCTACAGCTCCAAGATCTCTGACTGGTCTTTGTCGGCACTTGCATCTAGAATGTGGACTGAACTGACTATCACTGTCAGGGACTTCATGTCAAATTGTCTTAAGACTCACAGATTGTTCAATTCTGCTTATCATACTAGGCATGTTTTTTTCTCCATATCTGTGCATTTTTCTTGGAAATGAAGTGTAGGATTTCATTTTTTTTTCATCAAAAATTGCACTAACTAAAAGTTCATTTACAAAAAATTGCTACATTGATCATACCTACATATTTGAGTATATGTAGGCCTATATCATTGCTGTTGGGGGTTGCACTTAAATAGCTTTTAAAACTGGGGGTCAAAATCTTGAATTTCTTAGATTCCAAACTGTATATAGAGACATTATTAGAGGTTAATGTCTGCATATTTTTAGCTTGAAGTGCATTGGCAAAAAATTAATGCACACATGCTCAGTTTGATGATGAATAATGGCATGAGTTTTTCAAACTGACGCAAGTGCATTTATTTTTGCCAATGCACGAGAAACTAAAAATAAGCAGACATTAACCTATAATTCATTTATGTTAAATTACAGCAGACAATTTACAAAAGAATACGACATGAAATCTAATGCAGTAATGTTCCAAACCAAAAAAATGCACACACCCGCCCATAAAACAAATCAAGCACACTGCGTACGCTCATAACATACGTATCAGGCAATGACAAATATCAATGGATGATTTTTGTCCAATCATATTTCTTGTTATAAACATTGAGGAATGACCCTTAAAGAATTCAGAAATGTAAATTTTGTGCACCAAGCCAAAACCGTAAAATGGGGGTGTATGGCACAATGACTCTTGTAATACAACCCCTGGTTGTTGTGTAGACATTTACCGGTCCATCATCTGTGTTTACCTAAATATTACAGTAGGCCTATACAATTCTTCATTTAAATGGAAGAGCAGTATTATTATATTCAAAGCTGAAAAGTATTACATTTTTGCCTATTGGTGTCACCCATTCATATTTAACCAAATGAAGTGAAATCTATCAGTACAGTGACATTGTTGCCCAAGGATTTGTGACATACATGTATTTCTGTGGATTTTGTTGGGAGCTTGCAACCTTGGTGAAAGCTGGTCATTGCTTTCAGTTAAAGGTGCTATCAGTCATTTGCCAAATAAGAAAACCCCAAAAAATCATAAATCAGATTTTTGCATGTCTGCTCAAGTATAGGTATCCTAACATCCTATAAGTGATAAAACACTGATAAGGACATTATTAGATATTAGTCAATACTGTACATACAGGCACTTAATACAATACATAATTGAATGGCAATTCATATCTTTGAACACTGCTGTTTTCTTCTTTTTCTGTCAATTTTTCAGTTAAAAAAAAACTAAGGAGAATTCTATAGACTTATCCTTCACTTTCAAACTATTCCTGCAGATTTTAAATATTCTGACTTTTGGGTGGATCACTGATAGTGTCTTATAGAACATGTGAAGTGAGTTCCTCTCTTTTGTAGCTGTGGAAGAACCCTATTTTGGCAGAACTAGAAATTCACAACCATAATGCAAGACCCACTGACATCAAATCGTTCACATGGAAGTCATAATTTGAGCAAAACATGGCTCGCATGAAATAAATTCTGTTTTTACAAACCAGAGGGGATGTTTGTTTGCAAAGTGTACCTTTCACTGACCGATCATGGCAAAACAACCTACATGCATGAACAGTTTCTTGACCTTCACAGGAAAACACACCCTAAAGATTGCATGATATGAGTCCCAGTTGATTACACACCAGAGGGTATATTAAATCTATCCCATAATGCAATAGTTTTGGGAAATTTCACCTCAATAAGGTTGTTGATTCCACAAAAATCCTGTTCTTAAAACATATAAAACCTTGACTTTACACTCATTTTATCCCACAAGGTGTTAGTACTTAGGGAATATTTTGCATGATTATGAAATGTCTTTTAGTTAGTAAACTTCTTGAACACTTTTAATCCCTAAGTACTGACATGTGTTTAGTGTACAGTATAAGCACATTGCAGTGCATTGTGGGATTGATTCAAAATGCCCTCTGACCACACACATTCAGAGTGTGCTTTATTTGGCAGCTGTACATACAGTAAAACCTCCTGTCATCATTCTTGGTTAAATTTTTATTTGTTAAACTTGGACTTTCCCTCTAAATCTGGTGCAAAATTTCTTTGATAAGACTAGACAATTTTGTGAAATGCACAAAATGTGTTTGTGTTTCTTGATTGTTTCTTACAGAATTGTTACCATAAGAAAAATTAAACTTGCTCTAAAAACATAAAAATTAGCGAGAAAGTGAAATGAGGAAATTTAGAAAAAAAAATGTGAAATTTATGCCTGTTAAATAGCTGGCAGTTGGAGCAGGTGGTGGTCAGTACAATGACATTAAAGGTGCAACGAGAGATTTCACATATATCAGGTGTCCCTAAAAAATCAAAAGTACTGATTTTTGCCCTGATGCAAAGCTTTCCATAAAAAATATCCCCATCTGAAAGGATTAAGCTGAGTAATGTTTCTTTGGTACAAAAATTGTGAAATTTCTAATTTCGTATAGGAGCAAATACAAAATTCAGCCTATGTTTTATATTGAAATATAAGTAAATCAAAATCACCTTTTTTCCTCTCTTTTTCTGTAGCCTAATGCAAGGTAAGAATCTTTTGATTGTCTAATCTATATGAAATTACTATTATGACACAATATTTGGGTACCTCAAAATCTCTGAGTTGCGCCTTTAAAAGCTCATGTTTCCCCATCTCCTTGTTGAAAATCTTCATATCCCCACCTGCTCAGTGCTTACAAAAATGTCTTTAATTTCTATTCCCTGTTCAGTCCTCATTTCTATCTCCTCCCATGTAAGTAATGACCCTTCCTTATGATGGAATTTAGATATTTTTGGATGCCTTTTACAAAATTTGGTTTTGTCGCAACAGTCCATAGTCATAACATATAACAGGGTATCTTTTGATATGATGGGTCTTATGTTAATTCCAGAAAAAATAGCCAAAGTTTTTTACTAGAAAAGTGAGGAAAACTATGTAAATAACATTAAATTTGATGTGCAACCTTAACAAGTTAAAGGAAAGCAAAAATAAGAGAAAAAGCAGCAGCCCCTTGCCTTGCTCCATCGACTCCCCCATGGTCATTAGCTATTTTTGCATACAATGCCACACACATTTCAGAATATTCCTTTTCAAAGTCAAGGACTTTATTGGCCAATCCAAGTGGTAACATTTCTGACACTGAATAATCCCAAGTGTAACAGTGAATGGAAAGGGTATACCATATTTAGCCAAGGGAACCATGGGAAGAGAGATTTCTTTTACTGGCTGAAAAAACAAAACCTGCACTCACTGATGTAGCGTAGTGCCCACTATATCTCTCTAGCAGTAAGTGTAGGGAGTGCTCATTGGGCAGTAAGAGGGTGAGTGAGTAACATTATTTACATGGATGTATCTTTTGCCTTCTGTTCTTATCTCCAGGGAGTTGGCATAAGCCTTGAAGGAGCAGAGGTGAAGTCTCAAGGAAGCCACAAGACTCTTCCTCCAGGCTGTCCTTGACATCTGCTAGCTTTTAGAAGTCTTCTTTACCGGGCTTCTTTGCTGTTAAGTTTGTAAGTAACTGAAATTTAGTTGCAAATTTAATATGGCTAAGGTAGAGGTGGAGTTTACTCTTTTAGTTTCAAAAAATGTTACATTGTGTCTGTGTGTGCAGAAGAGTGTACATGTGTTTTGTGTTTTTCATAATATGTATGTGTGATGTGAGTGAGTGTGTGCCCAAAAAAGTGTTTATTATTAAAAGTATATTGGAAAAAAGTTTCCTGTGTATTTTAGTTTCAAATTCAAGGTATTCTTACATGTAGGTCCGAAGCCAGTGTCCAAAATATGAGTGAAACTCAAATGTTCACCAAACCAACAAAAACAAATTTCTGAAAAGGAATGAACAAATGATGGCAGTATGTACAAAATATGCTTCTCAGCTTCTCAATATTTTATTGAAACATGGGTCGTCACAAATTTGTCACCTGCATCAGAGCCTATATTGTTAAATAAATGTTAGGATGCTACAAATTGTCATCATTTGATAGTGGGAATTTTGAGGTATTCTGTATTTGAAGTGTCGAAGAGTGATGCTGGGCCATGTCATGATTAATAGGGGACACAAGATGATTGAACCGGAACTCACTACTTTCAGTATTTGATATCTAGGGCCTATTTGTTTTTGGGTACATTATTTTGAGATGAGCTAGAATTGGATTTATGGTATATTTACAGGATTTTCTGATGGGTATGTGTAATGAAGTCATGCTACATTTTATGACCGTGGTCTTCATTCCCAGCATTTTAAACGGTTTTCTTGGGGAATCTAGGAAGCTCCTTCTGGGGAAATTTGACCATTTAGAGGGAAAGTTGACCATTTAGAGGGAAATTTTGACTTTTCAGTCAAAGAAATACATAAAAAAGGTCAGAAATTTATGGGAAATGTGACTATCATCCTGGGAAATATGTATTTCTCATGCCTGAGTATTTGATTGCCAATGTATTAAAATGTTCCTCTTGACTAAAAATAGTAGCAGTCGACCCAGAGGGTGTATTGAGTCAATCCCCCAATGCACCAGTTTAGGGAAATTTCACCTCAACAGGGTCATGTGATTCCACAAAAATCCTATTCTTAACACATTAATCCTGACTTCTATGCTCATTTTCACCCACAAAGCATTAGTACTTAGGGAATTTTTAGTGTGATCATGATTATCCTGTGGTTCTTAGACTTTTGGAACACTTTTTATCCCTAAGTACTGATGTATGTTTAGTACAGTACAGTATAGGCACATTTCAATGCATTGTGGGATTGATTCAAAACACCCTCAAAACAACCAAAGGAACGGTGTCGCTAAATGGGATCCAGAGGTGTAGAGTTCCAAGGTTAAACCTATTGTCAGCAAATGAGTCATTTCATAAGCAAAAAATGACATTTTAATCAGGATCAAAAGCGCTTTGATCATTCTTAATGCTAAGGCGCTATATATAAATATCTTTTACTATTATTATCATCATTTGTAAGTAATGAATGTCAATTTATTTAGTGGTTAGTGGTGTGCAGCCTATAGACATTAGTGTTGGAAAGGTGTCAAAATACCCTGAAATGTTGCCTGACTGAGTTATAAATTTTAAGGGAGTATTTAAAGAAAAAAAAGGACCCTATTTTTAGGAGACTATGGCAAAAAAACTGTTTTGGGTGAGGAGCTAATGGGGAGCTGAATGTCGCTATATAGCTGTTGCAAATTTACTGTTCTTCCTCTAGTCTGACATGTAATGACTTAGAACTATTGAACTACCATTATCAGTGAGGTATGAAATGAACAACTAAACATCCACTGCAAGTCTCCTACACAAGTACATCTTGTTGTGTCATCTACCCCTGCAAATCAATGGTGTACTTGTGAGAGTGAGGGGAATTCGAGAGAGTCTACACTCCAGAAATCCCTGAGATGTTGGCCCACCCGACTCTTGATCGATTGCCGAGCGCTTAAGAATGTGCTTTTAAGAAATGCTGCGATTTTGAAAAAGCTGTTGTCTGTTCATTTGATTTGTTTCGAATGATCTATTATTTTCAGTTTTTAAGTTTGCCCTGGAGGGGAGGCATTATTAAAAATTTTATATTTCTTGTAATTGGTATTTGTCGGTGCTAGATGTGCATAAAAGTGACAAAATATTGATGCATCGCTCATGTATTGTTATTAAAGCATGACCCAGATTCCTGGTACATTTCTTTTTTTCCTGTTTTATTATTTGATTTGTCACTAAAAAGTAAATGAATATGAAATTATAGATGACAATATTGCTGTAACATCTTTGGAAATTGGTTAATTGGAGCAGTGAGATTTCCAAAGAAGTATGCAAAAAGTGCCTGCTTGGGAATGCTGTGGTTATTTTAAAACTCCAGCATTTATTTGGTGCAACTTTTGGTTGTGGGGTTTTGCATCTTTCAGGTGTTCTATCTCAGCCATTTGTTGATTTGTTTTTCTTTTGTGATTTGTTTGTTATTGCATGCCATTATAGTGAAAAACTGACATTTAAATTAGGGCCATTTTATACATAAATGAACTCCAATTTGTGGGGTGCAACTTACAGCAGAGCCCCAGTTTGTTGGGCAGAACTTGAGCAGAATCATGCGATGTTTTGACACTAGACTTAAAAGCATATGCAAGGAATTTTCGAGTGGTATTTGTTCATTATAGGCAGAAATTTCAGAAACTGGTCAATTTTCTAGTCCAATGGTTATCATGCATATGTCTGATAGGGGTGTTTATTGCCCACCAAGAAGGAAAAAAACACTGACAGATTAATGTAGTTTTCATGCCGCTTGATCAGCGATTTAGCCCATGCTTGAAATAATGTGGCCAGTTATGTTCTGCTGCTATATGGTTCGGTCAATTTGGCATGAAATGATGGCCCCGGCAGCATGACAGCTAACACTTGCCTTCCACTCCAGCCATATCGGATTCGTCCTGCTTCATCGTCAGGCTTGACAGGTGAAATTAAAATGACATCAGGAGAAAAAAATTGTGATGAGTGTTTGAATGAAAATCATCTTCAATATGATAACGTAGATGTGCGTGTATTCAGGTTTTGGAAAACCAAGCTTAAAGGGTCATTTCGTGATCCACAACCTCGCCCCCCCCGACTTACCTCAAAAAAGTTGAGATTTTTATGTCATCTGAACCGTTAGCCTTAGTAAGCCATGTGTACCAAATGTGCAAATTCGGCTGTATCTGTAAGACATTCACAATTGTACAGCACAGTTGCCTATGGGACTGTGGGAAACAAGCATTTGCTCATAATACAAAACCGCAAGACCGGGATCAACTCAAATTTTGTGAATAAGCTTTTCTCAAGGATATCTAGTGACCCATGAATAAAACAGAAGGTGCTGGAATCACGAAATGCATCTTTAACCAACTAGACTTGCAATGCTGTGAATGTAGATTTGCAAGTTTGTGAAAATGACCCATGTTTTATAGTTTACAAATTGTTTAGAACCAAAACATGATTGATCTACTCTTAATTCTTGACTGCATCACGGGATCAAATAAAATTTCAAGTTTGGTACATGAAAGTTGATAGGCAGTTAAGTTCGTGTACCCTACACCACTGCTGAGCCTCATTACTTTAGGCTTGTTCAGCAATGGAGGTTTGATCAGGGTCGGCTAACTCAAGCTACCTCTGAGGTGCAGTCGAGTTATAGCCCAAGTGAACAAATACAAACCTTACCCTAATTTAACACAATTTACCACAGAAAAATCTGGCAGTGTGCAAACTAAATATGCCATATCATTTAATGAAACTTTGCAAGTTGGTGAACCATTCATTGCATACAACCCAATTTCAAACAAGTGCATCTTGCAACCAAAAGTGTGTCCAGCGGATGTGTCCTAATGCATCTTGTACAAGATGCTTTCCTAATGCATCTTGTACAAGATGCTTTCCTAATGCATCTTGTACAAGATGCTTCCAGAACTAGTGCAAAGTGTGTACAGATGCTGCAACTAAGGGTTCATCATTGTTAATAACACATGCTCATGAATGTGATAAAGGAATATGAGGAGTTGTTGAAAAGCCTTCAACAACAGGGCGGATCCAGGATTTGAAAAACGTCAAAATTACCGGGGGACTGAAAGGCTAAACTTGTCCAAAATGGGCTGATTTTGCAACATTTTGCAGAATTACCGGGAGGCACGAGTCCCCCTCCGCCCCTCCCTGGATCTGTGCCTGGACAAATACAGAGAGCCAAACTTTTGCATGAGTAGACTTTCAGAGGTTATGAATATGTATTTGACAGGTAGGGAAAACCCTTGACGGTATTGTTAACCCACTTGGGTAGTTGGCAGATTCTGACAGTCTTCAAAATAGTCTCGGTTTTAGAGTTAATATGTGCGGTGCAGTTGCGCATGATGTGGCTCACTTCAGAGTTGGGTACAGTCGGTCGTACCAAAATAGAGGCCATTTTTTTTCGGTGATATACTGAATGATTATGAGAAAGTTGAGAGACACACATAGGTCTCACTTGATGGCACAGGCATCCCATCATGTTGACCCAGTTTGGGATTTACCAGTAGATTTTTGCTATGTGCAGAGTAAGAGCATGCTAAAGAAGGTTTTCAAATTGGCACTAATGCAGATGAGCTGAAAAATGACAAACACAATGCAGATTGTACATGGTTCTTTTTTCCCCTCTTTTCTTCCTCTTTCTTTCCCTTTTCTTTCCCTTTTCTTTCCCTTTTCTTTCTTTCCCTTATTTCCCATTTCTTTCTTCCCCTTTCTTCCTTTACTTCCCCTCCAATTTCCTTCCTTCTCTTCTTCCTGTTCCTCCTCCTGTTTCTCCTCCTCCTCCTCCTCTTCCTCCTCCTCCCCTTCCTCCTCCTCCTCCTCCTCTTCTTTCTCTTTCTCTTCTCATCCTCTTTCTCATCTTCTTTCTCTTCTTACTTCTCTTCTTACTCTTCCTCATCTTCTTTTCTTCTTTGTCTTCCTCCATTTCTTTATAACTCATATAAGGCTCTAAAATTGAAGATTGTGAAATGTTTTGCTGTAATTTGTATTAAAACTTAAAGGTCCATGGCCCAATCGCTAATAGCCTCGTCCCCAGAACCCCAGATTTTACCGCAAGTGGTCAAAAATTTGATATCAGAAGTACTGCAGGGAGTCACAGTGAGTGGTGATAAAGCAAATACTACATAGTTTATATTAAGGAAATTTATACAGCATACTATTTTCACCAAGTACTGGTTTTGGGCCTGTGACCCCTTCCTTTTCAGGTTCAGGGTGATAGGCCTGTAGCCAGAGACTTTGGGAAAACAGTCCAATCATGTAGTATGCACCTTTATCCCCTTCTAACCATAATGCACTATTCAAAGGGGATACTTCTAGGATGTTGGCGACACTCTTGATTATTCACATACACCAAATGTTCGTATCATCTCAGCTTTTTCGAACTCATGCAAAGGCGACACCTGGTGTTGCCTGAAGAACCATTTCAAGAGCCACTGACTAAAGGAGAGATAAATTAAGTCATCGTAATTCATGGCAACACACAGATGTATCACATGGCAACTATTGCCTTACAACCTTCTCTCACTCACATGACAAAATGTCTTGGTATCTCATGTGTTGGGAATAGGTTGTGTCTGGGGTCACATGACCTCATCAAGGTGCAATTTCCAGAAGTGCATTGTGGGATTGGATTTAAACCTCCTCTGTAAGAACATAAAGAGACAGTTTTTAACACTAGACATCTCATCATGTTGACCCAGTTTGGGACTTGATCACGGCAGATATGCTTACTTTGACAGATTACAATTTGTGTGTTATGTTCTCCGACTATTGCTATTATTAGCTGGTTATTTGATGTATTCATAGACGGCAGCTGTTCAAACGGAATTCTAATAAATCGGAATCGTTTGAGATAGGTTTCTTTGAATGTTTATAGACTGGAAATATCTGTCCATTAATGCAATTATATATTCCAGTAGGAAAGAAATATGTCATAATTATAAGTTAATCATAATTCTGGAGGCGACTAGGCTGCATCTAGGCTAGGACTCAACCCCAAAGCTATATTCATGAAATTTAGAGGAGCAGTGAGGATATCAACTTCTGTCTTAATTATAGTTTGTTTTCAGTGGGAGATGATAACCATTTAAATGATTCCAACTTCTTTCTCTAGGGCACTAGGTTTTCTGTTTTAAGGCCATGTCTTTTTAATACAAATAACTCTTGATGAGCTCATCAACTACTCACGGTTGTATGTATTTACTTATGCATGGTTTCTGAAGTTTGAAAAATTATTTACTTTTACCATTTACACAGTTCCTTAGTATGCAACAGCTCATCCCCAAAATGCCCAAACCTGATTTTGATGAATTTATTGTATTCTGCAGGGATGTAAGACTTTTCCAGATTTCCAAAAATTTGGCCATAACCAAAAAAAAATCTGAAAATGTAAAAAAAAAAGTTTTTAAAACTTTTTTTTACATTTATGGACTTGGGTGATACCCACATTTTTTGGTAGGGGATATACCCCTTTAACTCCTTCTGTAGCCTTTTGTTTGGATGATTCCTGGATAAAAGTTTAGCGTCGCACGCAAGCGTTTGGCCACTGGGGCAAGGGCTAGATCAGTTTTCAGGAAATTAATCATCTGCCCACTTACGTCCCTGATTTTAGTCAGGCAAATCACTGAGAGTGCCTTTAAGAGGCTTGTGGTGGTGTGTCATTTACTTGTCCATCCTAAACAAGGATTGGATGTATATGTGTGTGGCTGTGTGTGTGTGTGTGCATGCATGTGTGCGTACGTGGTGTTGTGATCAACTTGTTAACCCTAGGCTAGAATTGGTTGCTGTTTTTCACATGCTTTGTTAGTTTTCTGAGTGACTTGGACATAATGAGCCTTGGGTAGAGCTGCTCCTGTGACCTCCATACATGTGAGGTCAAAGGTAAACTAGGTTCATGTAGGGTCAATTTAAGGCAAATTATAACCCTGTACATAATTGGTCACTGTACCAACATACTTGGATAGATTTTAATGAAAAGACAAAGTAGCCCACACATCAAAGCCTCGCTTTAAAAGAAATAAACTAGCTAACCAAAAATTAAGCAAAGTGAAAAGGGGTAAAAGGTTGTCTAAGAGATTTTTGCAGCTACCCATCCCTTAGCACTAAACCTTTCATAAGCCCTTCTTGTTCAGAATCATATATTGCTGATTTGCATAAAAGAGGAAAAAGAAAAACAAGAAATAAAGAGATGTCAGAAGCAAGGGATATCACAAGGGAACTGTGATGTCCCCGTGGGTGAATTTCCAGGTGTAGGTGTATACGCTAGATCAGGCAATCTTGTGAATCCCAATGAAGCGAGGCTTTGATGTGTGGGCTAAATTCTGTATCATATTACAGGTTAAAATGCAGGCGTAAATTAGAACTGCTACAACAGTGGAGTGGTCAGTTCATAACACCTTTCCTATGATCATGATCCGATGCTTCAAACAGGCAATTACTTCAGGAAACCAGGGCATTTACCAGGTAAAGATTTTATTAGATCAAACGACACAATTTGCCCGGCAGCCCCAGGATCACGTCCGACATTTGCCACGATATCAATGCATTATTACGGTTATGGGTCAAGTATAAGTGACTGAATGAAATGTGTACACCCCAAATTGAATTTCGTCTCAGAAGGGGAAGAATAATGCTTGACTTGAGTTCACAGCGAGCTCAGAAAAAATCAATTCTCCAGAATCAATAATGTAATGTATCATCCTGTTTTTCCTGCATTGGGGACAAGGTGAGGAACGTTGCCTTGTACGGTCGGCCGACATGGAGGAAAGTGGGCTTTGAATTCTGTTATTGGATCGAGTGGTCATTTCCTTTATGGGTAGGTGCCTATGTTCTTGCTGGTATGTAGAGGCGTGTGCTATAATACACTATACATGTGACATGTGTATCTGGAAGTTTGAGGAAGGTAAAGACCATATATTTACAGGTAAACTGCGATTTTTCAACAAATGTTTTGTTAATTGTTTGGGATTTAAAAGTGAACTCGGTGACCTACATGTATTTGAGGATTTATCTTGAAATCCCATAAGACCAAAATCAGAGAAAATTGCTTTGTCATATTTCTGGAGAAGTTGAACATTATTACTAAATATCTTTAAGCCCTAAGTTTTCACAGGGTAAATAAGAAAAAGAAGTAGCTTTCTACAGACACCGAAACATTGTCCAATTACGGTAAAATCTGGGGATCCTGTATGTGTACATACAGGATTTTTATGTGTACTGTATTTGCTGTTATTTTCTTGTGCATAACTGTTCATGATTTCAAGTTTTGGGAGATTACTCTAATTGTTTATTTCACAGAATGTGTCAAGTATGATATAACCCAGAGGGTGTATTGAGCCAATCCCACAGTGCTCCAGTTTTGGGAAATTTCACCTCAGTAGGGTCATGTGATCCCACAAAAATCCTATTCCTAACATAAAAACACTGACTTTTATAAAATGTTCATTTTAGCCCACAAAGCATTAGTAGAATTTTTAGCATGATTATGAAATGTCTTGTGGTTCTTAAACTTTTGGAACACTTTTTATCCCTAAGTACTGGCATGCACAGTACAGTACAATATAGGCACATTGCAATGCATTATGGGATTGGTTCAAAACACCCTCTGAATATAACCCTATGACATAAAATATATTTTCATGTGTTTCTATTTTTGCATTTCCATGCCCAATAAAGAATACTAGCACATAGAGTAGTTTTTGTGGCTGTGACAGATAGATCCATTGATGGATTAGCTACATGTGATGAAATCATTTACTGAGCTATGTCATCTGAGCTCTTTGAATGAGGCTATATTTAGAGCCTAGAAATTGCCATAAATAGTAAATCATGTTTTGATGCACAAGTATGATGAAGGGACTTTCGAACTGCTCTGGAAGGTTTGTGAACTATGAGAAAATAACATGGGAAGGATGATGCATGTAAGATGCAGTGAAGAAGTAGAATCAACATAGGCCTACTTCTTGACCAAGACTTGAGCTTTCAAAGCAGATATTAGCATCTCTCTTGTGATAATATCTTACTCCAAGATCTTGCTCTTTCTAATTAAGGGATTGTCCTCATGGAAGGGGTGGTTCCAAGGTGCGTCCACCAGTGGCGTAGCCAGGTGGGGCAGAGGGGGACAGAGTGCCACCTCTGAAAAAAAAAAAATTGAGGCGAAATCGGGGGAAAAACACACGGATATTCATGTTAAATCAGCCCTTTTTTGGATTCTTTTTCCCTGCGACTGGGAATTTTTTGCTTGTCATTGGGACATTTGTTGCACCTACCAGGAAATTGCCCCCTGGGAACCACCGGGCTGGCTGTGGGCCTGGTGTCCACACCCGGTAGATCTATCCTGATTCACTGAGTGTGCATCCATTGTGGTGGCAGTTCAAAGCCCTCACATTGCTTTAGTAATATTCTGCAGAGTGGGTGAAGTTTGTGAATTATTGAGGGATATTAATTGTTATCCGAGTTCACTCAAGAGAATCATCACAGGAACTTGTGTATCCAATGTAGTGGAGAGTTACTACTCACAAAAATATAGAACATTTGAAGGGAAAAAAGGGAAAAGTTACCCCATTCGATCCATATGAGCCAGGGGGAGGGGGTCTTAAGTTTGTTTAGGGTAAGGGATGTGCCTCCGAGAATTTGGAAGTAGGACTCATATCTGTATCAATTTCTGCCAAGAAAAGCCTACAGTTATACCAGAGATGCAGATTTTGGACCAAATTTAATGCAAGTTTGCCATTTTTGTCCTCAAAATTTTGACCTTTTTAGCATGGAAAATTTTGGCTTCACATTGAGGAAATTTAAATTTCGAACACTTCTTTTATTGCGGCATGTCCCCGTACAGTTATGTGTTAGGAACCACCATGGGATATGAACATTCAATCTCCTATGTTCTTCTCTCTTGTGGCCAGAGGTGCTTTTCCTCAAATGATCAGCTCCCTTGAAGGATTGACTCTTGTGCGAACTTGTTGTAGAAGGCAATGAACCAGTCTTGATTCAGAGTAGTAAGAGCTCAATTGTTTTGCACACAGGCCTGCATTGATACAGCTTGTATTTATGTCAGTTATTCTTAAATTCCATTTACATGCAAAACTACACGGCCGGATTCTTACTCACGTGGTAGCCTATACGGCAGCTACACCATGTCTACCGCGACAGCTACTGCACAGTACACACTGGGCTAATTGCGAGGCGGTAGC
>JAMKCH010088488.1:0-12091 GCA_023653785.1 Ophioderma brevispina
GAAACAGGTGAATCGGGCCTCATGTTTTCTTTTTCTGGCCCCTATCCCAACTAATCGACTCTGTCTAAAACTTTTCCTCTGGTGACACGATGGGTTGAATCTACTATAGTTATGACCTGGAATGTACCTGTCTATAGGAACTTTCCAGAAGAAAGTAAATGGACACCGCACCTTTTCGACTTAATACCTATGGATTTAATTTCTAATCGCTAAACTTAAAATAATTGTATTTACACACACTCCACGTAGATTAGAGCATATAGTTCCTGATTGGAGCATAGTCAGGGTAAAATCTGCAGCAACAGGTGGTCGATGAGTGTATCTCACTGAAATATAACTTGCTTTTACCTAAACTACCAAGAATGTTCTCCGATTTAATGTTCTCCGATTTCCTACCTTGTGTTGTTTCACTTTTCGTACCGACCTCATCATGGGAGTCCCTGCAGTATTTAGTATCCCGCTTAGACGTGACGTTCGCGCATTATTTCACTGGCAAGTCTGAAATAGCACGCACGCACGCACACACACACACACACACACACACACACACACACACACACACACCTACACACACCCACACACTCACACACACACACGCGCGCGCGCGCGCACACTCATAAATAATTAATTGTTTTCCAACTTGCATCTTCGACGCAGTAACAAATGGGACGTGGGCGGACGACGGAAAACTAATATATCGGGTGTCTCAACCAACAAAAAAAAAAGAGAACCCTCAACGCGCCCGTATTTCACGAAGAGAAAAAGATAAACCATACAAATTAATACACATCTGAAAAGTGTATTTTATTAGGTTTCCGACACCGAAAAAATCTTTCCAAAAGGACGCATATTGACCGAGTTATGGTTGATTGAAAATTTGTACCACTTTTTCATTTAATACGCGGATTGTTTACTGTTTTAGTTGTCTTTAGACAATACACATTCTCCAAGCACATTCTTTTGTTTATGGTTTCTTTGTTCTTGCGACAACGGTCAGTTCTGGTATTGAAAAGGTTAGTTTCAATTATTATAGAAATTCCAAGATCTTACCGCATTCTTCTTTTCTAGTACGGTAATTGTGTTTACTTATACTCTCAATCATTACCCCAAAATGTCATTTGTTATTAGTCCTTATGTGCATTCATTCAACTGCGTAATTAAAAAATTCAAAAGTTAAGCAGGGTTATTGTTTATTATAAGCAAGGCACAAATAAATATAAGCAAAATGAAAATAAAATAAGATACAATGACAATGGAAGAAAATGTGTATTTGTTTAAATTTTTAACAGCGCCAACATAATGTTTCTTCATGGATGGTTGTTGAACTACACTGCACGCGCGCTATATTGCACTCTCTCTCTCTCTCTCTGATGAAAAGCAAGAAAACGAGAATACTCCACACTTCCGGTGTAAATGGCAGGATTTTAATTTTTTATCAAAAGGATTCTAAGTAAATTCTGTTTAGTCAACTTCCTGTCAAGAGCTTACGAAATTATTAGTATTTATTTCATCACTATGAGCTATTTAATTTAATCAAGTTGGAGCATACATTGGGCCTATGTGCAAATTTACTAAAATATGAGATTTTAAGAAGATTGAAAAACCCTGAGCTTTGTTTGCTTACCGGGTTGGGAAATTTCTCGATGCGCCACTTGAGTCATTAAAATGGCCGACACCGCCAATTTGACACAATAAATGTACGCCGGGCCATCCTCCACGTACTAGCAATGTCCCAAATGTGCGTGTATACGCAATTAAAGCGTTTTATTAACTGATATGATCTAAATGGGTGCAATGATTCAAAAACAGTTAATATCATTACTATATTTTTAAAGAAATCCCATGCCCTGTTACGTCACTGCAATAATACCATTTAATACCATGTAATCCTTTTTGTATTGTTTCAATTATTTAAATTTTGTTTATGCAATGCGATAAAGTACAGGGTGAGTAAAAAAAAACTTGACCCTGATTGTGCCCGCCATTTTGAAGTTTTAAGTAACATACGTCTAACACATGTGGTATCTGAAAGTTTCGCTCATTATCTTTAATTTGCTGCAAAGATCATTCACATCGGGGGCATCGGGTAGGTATAGACCGTATTCAATAGCCAGCCATGTTGGTGGACAAGATAGGACGCATTCCAGTACTACAATACATTCACCTGTCAAGGATCCCTGTGCAATCGATAAACATGGATCGATTGACAGCTTAATGTATTGTAGTCCTGGAATGTATGCATCTTGGCTAACGTCATATTGAATACGGTCTATAGACCGAGCTACTGTCGTTTGAATGAAGTCGGTCTTGCGCTCTGTCCATGAACGGCGTTCAGCGAAGGAAATCAGTGTCCAGAAGAAAATTGGGCTATTTCTTGACTGCAGAATAAATTTATGTGACGCTATTTTAACCCCACAAAATTCAATCACACTTTACCATCGATGCCCTCTTAACGTTTCTACGCCCTCTTCACTCATAACAATCATTTGAAGAATAAAGTAACTTGATACATGTATCAGTTTTTGGAGGAGTTGAATGAATCACACCGTATGAAGGAACAGACATCGGTGACAACTTTTTGAGGTTTAAAGTATTGTCTATTTGTAGACCAAAATATGTCACATCTTGAAAAAAGTATTTCAAATAAAAGTTACCATTATCACTCGCTTTTACACCTTTTATAAGTACCACTTTATTTGCCATAAACATAGACATACCCTTATCATTTTGGGGGAGTCATTTGCTTAGTTGGCCGCCGTGCGTTCAAATGGGAATCCGTGGATAGAGGGAAAAGCTGCCAAGTTGAATCAAAAGACTGTAGCTCGGCCTATACTTAATCGATTGGAATTATCTTTGCAGCAAATTAAAGATAGTGAAATAGGCTTTCCGATGATACCACGTGTGTTAGATATATCTTATTTAAAAATTCAAAATGGCGGACACAATCAGGGTCAAGTTTTTTTACTCACCCTGTATTTATGTTGTCTAAATGTGCATATATATATATAATGATGATGTGATTTGATATGACATCATGTGTATTATTAGAAAATAGACAACATCTAAATGTTTCGATTCGCTGGCACAATATCACAAGTTTGACACTGAGGTTGATTTTTATATTTTATTCATAATTTCATTGACAGAAAGCTCGACAGTTCAGATGCATAAGTCGTTTATTATCTGAATAACATACTATAGACATCATTAGCCCTAAATACAGGGTTAACCAGTACACCTAGATACTAGATACATGGGTATAAGGGCAGCGACACAATGACTTTCATTCAATATTTCTAATCATCTACATCATACGCTCATCGTTATATGATCACATTGATGACAAGCCCTACAAATATTTGTAATTTTGCTTGTTAATTCATACAGTAACGCATAACAGTGTTTGTATTGCCCTTTTCTGATGACCCAGTGTCCGAATAAAACGGTTTTCGAGCGTTTTGGTAAGAGATTGTACCCCCCCCCCCATATTCCAAATTGGTCGATTTGGGAGAAAATTGACGAACCCTTTCAAAATGATTCATTTTTGGTGTACTTGAGCTGGAAGTTGCCAGCGAATCGAACTTTCCGATTTAAGGGCAATACAATTTTCTTTTAGCGAAGCCGTGAACGAATGCTATGCTAGCTATAACATAGACATATCATATGCAAAGCTAGCAATAACATTGGCATTGGCATATTCAAGGCTGCATAAATATAGGCATAAGCGTATGCTAAGCTAGCTATAACACAGGCATAAGCTTGTGCTAGGCTAGGTATAACACAGGCTAGCCAAAGTACGCGTATGAGCGTATTGCTAGACTATAGCTATAACATAGGGAGTGTTCTTACTAACTATCCACACGAGAAACTACACTTGACATTAATATGAATCTATTATGCTACAGGAAATTTTACAGGGTTTAAGAAAATAAGTTCTGATCGAAACCAGTGGCAGTGTGTTGTGAATACGCTTAAATAATAGAAAACTATTCAAAGTATAGAAAATGTAAAGAAAAACACAAGGAAAACAACTTCTGTTTGACATTCAGTTGTATTTCTTCTCTACTTAAGTTTGTAAGGCGAGTTGAAAAATAAATACCTACTACTACAGAATTGCTTTTATTCGTGAAACTTAATTCAAACTGGAGGGATGTAGCTAAAATGCCGCAAAATGAAAACTCGATGAAACAAATTGTTACCGATATACATGTATAAAATAAATAATAAATATAATATGAAATAAATAAAATCTCTATTTATAATGGTGACTGTGTGAAAATACATTCACACATTAATAAATTAATTAAATAGGGATATGCTTATTGTTTTGAAATTAGTTCTATTAACTAACCTCACAAAGAAAATACTGACATGGGAACGAGTTCAAAACGTAAAGAATAATAGAGCGGGGAGGAGGGGTTAATAAATGTTGACATTTAACACGGTTAGTCATGGCGAGTATTGTATGAAAATGTCATCACTTGAGGCTAAAATGCACAAACAAATATATCGCTATGCCCCAATTAGTTTTTGGATAACATTTCAAAATCAATGTCATGCAACTTTTCCGCTTAAATAGGATGCCAAAAATATTTACATAATAACAATTCTTTCAATTGTGCTGACAGAAATATAAATAACGAGTTTACAAGTTTCAAATATTTGAAAATATTTTTTAAAATACGGCTTTTGAGCCACATAAAGGAAGACAGTATTGACGAATACCTATTGATTGAATTATGTTACTAAAAAAGGAAAGTAAATTTGTCTTTCCTCCAAGTTATCCCCTTAAGTGTAAGTGCAACAACCGTTTGACATAGCTGGGGAGCAAGTTTCTAAAATTATCCGCTTACTTCATAGTGTTAATGGTGATGCTACTATGAGTGTAGGTGACTACTCCCTGAGTCACTACACAGGTACTACCCTGGCTGAATGCGAGCAGCAAAACTTGCGGGGTGGCATAGAGGAACACTTATCGCAAACGATGGCGGCCAAGGAAGCCTACATTTTGACATCGCCATTAATTTAACACGTAATTAAAAACCTTGACAGAAAATTTAATATGTTATCAAACAATATTTTCTAATTCTAAACCATTGGAAAGTCAACAAAATTGTTTGTATACATAATAGTAAATAATTTGCACTGAACGCGGTCGTGTATGGACCATGGAACCACGCCGATGGAACCACCCCATGGCCGTTCCACGTCAAATTATCCAAATCGCCTTACGATTTGAAGTATTGTATTACTGCACTATTTTGATTAATTTTGTTGTTTAACAAGGCTTGGCCGCCATCGTCTGATTCATCTAACTTGATTTCTGAAAACATCTCCAAACATATTGCTTTTAAAAAGGAAAATAAGTTGTTAATAGTTTGCATACTTCATGTCCACCGTGGTTTTAACCTTTACATCGATTTCATGGATGAAAAGGCATGATTCTGAAATATACTTGCTAGTGGCAGACAGGCACTTTCATTTTTATATTATATGTATCAAAAAGTTGCGAAATTTGACCACAAACCAGTTTGAGAAACTATAAGAAAATGTCGCATATCTCAAAAATGCGAGCAGGTAAAATTGGCTCAGAAGACAAACGGCGAGTTGCTTAAAATATGATTTTTACACTGTCAGTTAAAAAAACATTGCAGACGTAGATGTCACCCTAGATTATCATACAAAAGTCTTCCATACAAAACACGTCCTCACCATCTTCTCTCCCTGAATAAATAATTATGAACCTGATCATGACTATCATAATATGATTTACAAAGTAGAATATTGCACTTGTTATGAATCCCGACAAAAACAACCCATAGATATGACAAAACGACCCATAGATATGACGAGTACCAACCATTCCATAACTTAACAATCGAATTAGCAAGCTTCTGATCTAATTTTAACAAAAAGATATACTTCTCTAAGAGGAAACAGTAATACACAGTACTTATATGTGTACGTGATGAATTCGGTGTGAAAGGAGAATTTTCTAATAGATTTGATGGAAAAGTTGTATGTGCTACTCGATATATTAAGGGTGAAAGTAATAAATAGTATTAATAAATATGTATGCATTAACAATAGCCATCAAATCCCATCGCAATTTTGATCAAGATGGTTAAATGGAATATTATCGTAATTCAGGAATGTCCAAAATATACAATTGAACTTGATCTCAATGGCACAACTCGTGCACCGAGTTATAAATAAAAAAATGTTGAATACATTGATCCAGCAAGATGAGCTTGCAGATTCACACATCATTTTAACATTTCTTATCAAAAAGTCTAACATTGAATTCTGACAAAGTCTTGCATTTCATTTGCCAGATTTACAGAATTTGGATGACTCATTCTTAAATTTAAGAATGTTGTTTCTTCATTTCAACACTGCATGCTTATACAAAAAAATGCAGTTTTAATTCTTGAATACAATAAGCTATCATTCATGCACCATTTGGTGTGGAATAAAACCACATATTTTAACATTGGAATATGACATCAAGGCTGGTAGAAAGGGCGTATACCCTTGAATCAATTAGTTTGTACAGAATTATTTGATTGCAGTGAGTACATTTACAATTGAAGTAAAGTCCTTTTTGCTTCAGGACTATGAAGATCTTCGCCTGGTTCTTTCTTGATGGTAATTCCATTATCTGCTTGACAATTGTTCCCTATTACATCCCTGTTCCCATTAGAAGTGTCTAATGTTTCACCGGGTACGAGTACTTCGTAGGTACTTAACGAGTTGAACACACTGGTTGGTGTGACTACTTCTGTCACGGGGGTATCCAGGCTGGTTGATGTACTGCTGCTTGTGGTGGTGGTAGTTGTCGTTTCTTTGTTAGCTTTGCTTCTACCACACATGGCCTTATGTGCTTCCAGGATAAACTCGAGCTGTTCCTTCTGCTGTTGGAGTTTAGTGATTTCTTGTTCCAGCGTGGCATTCTTCTCTTCCCAGTCTTCTGTTTGCTGTTGATTGAAACAATTTGAAGTAATCATTAGTTATCATATTTTATTAACCCAATACATACAGATAAGCCAACTTGTTCTATCCCTGAACCTTTCAGATAAACCGCACAATGGACTGGTCATATTGTATTACAGGGGTACCGTACAATCATTACAAATCTATTGGTGTTTGAAGGAAAGCTATAGTTTTCATTTGCGTGATCTTTCCACAACATAATTATGTGAAACATAAGTAAATGTTAATCTGGGACTTTGCCAGGGACCTCGTATACATGTACATGCAAATAGCGTGCAGCACTCGATTTGCTACGATCTGACATTTCCACAACGCAATGAAATCGGCAACTTTCCAATACGAATTTCCTTTTGTGAAAAAGTAACCTCAATTTATAAGGACAATACTACACATTGAAGTCGACACGATTAAATCAATTGCAAATTGGCCAGGCAAGTCATATGCTGAGGAATTTATTAAAAGGTCTTGTGATATATGTATACCGATACTTATACTAGAACTGATATAATGAATCATGTGACTTACTGTTATCAGTGTATTTGTATGGTCCACTCGCCTTTGACGACATTTAGCCGCAGCCAGCTTATTTCTCTCACGCCTAACACGCCTCTTGTCTCTCTCCTCTGGTGTGAGCTACAATTTAAAGAAATAAGAGCAAAATAACACATTATTAATAATTTGTTTCAAGAGTTAACAAAAGAGGCGATTTTTCTACATGTATAAAACGCGAATCGGGTGTATTTTTATATTAGTTCCAATGCAAATATTTTGTCAATGTTGGTGTGGATTTAACAATTAAGCGACAATATTAAAAGTTTATTCTCTCGAGTATAAAAATCACTGTATGCCAAATAAAACGCCCTTGAACTTCATCCTTGAATTAACCTAAGTTCTTAACAAGTAGTAAACCGACTTGTTTGTGTAAGGCCAGTACGCTGTATACGTTTTGTCAGTTTGTGTTTAAACTTTAATAACCTCAAAATTTTGACAAAAGTACTTAGGATCGTGTAATTCATTTAACGGGTCAATGTTCAACGTTTGACTGCAAAAATGCTGACGAGATTTACTTTGGAAATATTCGATGACGGTGTTTAGTTTTCCAGAGAAGGATAGCAATTTATACAGTATCTATAATACTATAGTAATCAGTAAAGGCCCACACTGCCTAAAGTCTGTGCAAAACTTTTGTCAAAAATGACGCAGCCTTTTTAGTTAAATTTATTCCTCCGGTCCTGATAGACTTAACCAGTAATGAAGAGTTTCCTTATCGAATTAGGCCAACAATTAACAGGCATGACAAGACGTAGAGCTACTGACTACTGACTAACTGCTATTATTTGTCATATGTTAGAAATAGAAAATGGTAGGCACCTCGGAACAAATGAATCACCAATGAGTATACATTCATTTGCTATCACAAATACTTAGCTTTGGTACATTTTGACGCAACTTAAATGAAATGCAGGAACAAAAAGTGTCTACCATTTCTTTATTTTGAAAATAAAAAAGATAAGGGCAAGGGTGTGGCATACATTATAACAAGCCTATGGGTGTTACCGTCTTCTTTACATGTAGGCTTATGATGGCACGTGTAGGCGTGCATGTACATTGCACTGGAATGCATGGAATGTATACACCGAAAGGAATGTTGAAAGGGCATTATGGGGTAATGTCCTAATAAATAAATAAATACAAACAATTGAGGACAAGAACCCAACTTCCGGTGCCCTCTGGCGATCGAGGTCACTAAAGGAAATGGATTGTTGCAATTTCCAGGAAATCCTACTCGCCCATATCTCTTCAATATTCCCAACAATAGGAACAATTAACTGATAGGGATTTTGCAAAGTCTTATATTTTACTCGGATTGTGCAAGTCTTGCAATATAACACGTGAACGTGATTCTTTGCATCTTTTGCAATATCATAATGCTGTTCACCTTTCTACTTTTTGAACATTTACCAGTTCCGGACACTTAGGTTTGCGGTGGAAGTCAATTTAATGGAAATATTCAAATATCCTATCGTGATGTAATTACTCCGGTTTCCTACACAAACCCCCGAATCTCCTGTTTAGTAATTAATTGAAAACTGCGACATATGTTAAGATTTTTATACTTCCACTATATAAATTTCAATAAAATGAAACAAAATTTGACAAAATCTCACCTCATCATCCTTTATCCGTCTCCTTCCAGTGCCGGATGAAATTCTAAGCAGATCCAATTCGTTAACGGCTACTCTTCCTCCAATGTTTCTTGGGATGGTATTCACTACTGAAATTCCATTGCTAGGTCTGGTGGTAACGACAGAATAGCTGGTGTTTGGGGTAGTAGAGACCGCTGGGGGAACAAATGAGCCGCCGTGAATGCTGTTGTTCTGGTTGGCACCTAGCCATCCGACATTGTTCAGGGATGTCGGTGTGATTACCGACGTTGGAATTGCATGTTGGTGTGTTGTGATATGGGGACTGGGAGCATAGGTTGAGATATCCATGATGTCCTCTGAAGCTGTATAATCCTGTAGAAATAGAAAAAATAACACCAATATTTGAATAAACATGACATGCGAAGTCCAGTTATGTTAGACCTATGTTTTCCAGGCATAGAAGACTCACCGCCTCTACTTTGACTATCTTGGCAGGTGTCGGATACATTGTCACAAAAAGTGTCCCGTAAATGAAAAAGGGGGAGGAGCAACTCAGATAAGGGGGGCTTATAAGAAATTTAAGCGGCTCACTAAGGGTGAAGTCATCCAGTCATCCACAGCGGTGTCAGCACTACATACTACAAGTCTGAAGCAAGAGTTAAGCCAAGTTGGACAAGCTGAAGGTAAAGTAAAAGTGTCTCTTCCGCCCAAAAGTGCTTGACAAGATCCGCCATTCGACGGAAGTTTCACATGACTTTGATTTGGCAGGGGGCACGTGCGTGCAAGAATTTAGGATCAGCAGGCAACCGACCGTATGGGGGCGGTTTCAGGGTCACTTTACAACTTAGGCAGCTAGTAAAACTAAGAGTTGTGCAACATATGTTTGGAAAATAATATGAAATTACAGGCAGCAAACGTTTATATCGATTTTTCAGTATGTATTTTACAATCTGAACAATCGCACCAGGCGAGCGAAAGTATTGCAAATAGTACCTCAATTCTATCGCAATGCGAGAGCACGTGGATGGATGCCAACATCGTCATCCATCCAGATTGCTAAAGCCTGAGTGATGCTGTTGACCAGAAGGAGATATTGAACATCATCGGGAACATTTTTCTTTTGTATTCTAAATTTTATCTGCCAAAGGCCTGTTCCACAGGTCAATACCCTATATTAAAGGATAGCTAACTAAAATATTAATCATCTTTTGGCAAATATAGTGATTACATCATAGTACACAAAGATGATGTCATATTTTTGATGTCCTAGATGGATGAGGGATGCCCTCAGCTACTCACCTCTGCTTCAGCAGGAATTGCTCCAGTCGCCATTGTTGTGAGTACATCGTTTAGGTTTTGGTTGTCTTCTTGTGGCATCGTGATATTTGGGTACATACCCAGTAAATCTCTTCTAATATCTCTAGGTACTTTCACTTTCGTACTCTGTAAAAAATGAATATTAAAATTACTTCCGCTGTTTGTACTTCCGCAGTCAAAAAGATGGTTGGATGAAAGGGTTTTCCTTTGATCTGTTCGGTGTGTCACCTGGATGAGTCATGCAAACGTTCTATGGGTGGTTTCCCAGTCTCTGGCATTATATCCTATCCAGCTTGCATCGGCTTGTGTGTTGTAACGTAAGCATGCGCAGACAAGCCGAGCCGTTCTATATATGGAAGTGAACAAAGGCCGATAAATAATTAATCACCCCACGCGAAGGGTGACCTTTACCTTAGATTGTGTTCATATCAAGCGGAACAAAGCAATTCCGTCCAGAAAACACCAGAAGCAACCAGATCAGGCTATGAATGGGCCAATTGCGTACTTGGGTACTCGTAATTTCTTATTTACCAATCATAGAATGAGGTAAATTGGTGCAAACTTGCAGAAATTACTGAAAGGCTTGTCTAGAATTTTCTCGACAAAATGTTAAACCAAGATGGCGTTGCTATGTTTATTTTCTGACGTGTGTAAATACTTAGCATAAACATAGGTACCCCCAACTCTTCAACACTGTTACACATTAGAGGGTATACCCAGAAAATAGACGTACAGGTTGGTGTAAGAGAAGGTGACCTTTTACCGAATTATGCGAGTTTGACGTCATAATCTAGCGTCTGCTACAGACGGGTGCCTTGTGTTGTGCTTGGTTGACAACAGTCGCCATAACATGGTGTGACGTTGTGGAGTGCCCTTATGTTATAGTTCACAGAGAAGGGAACCTCCAAGAAATGCTCATTAGATATGCTAAGCATCTTTCCAGGAAGGCCTTGCTCAAGACATCACGTCGATATTTATTTTGGAACGTGATTATCATATGATCGAAATATTAACAAGGAGGAGATGCATGCGATGATGTAGTGTGGATGAAAATGGCATATCTACGCAGACGCCAGAGTAAAATAGGTAGATGGCTTATATGCCTTTAGAAAAGATACATGCAAGGATACCGGGCAAAGAAATTTATTTGTAATTGTAGGGCTACAAATCAGCCTGAATTATTTTTTCAAAACAATACAAAAGCATCACAATTGATTTTTTGAGGGGATATGCATCTTGAAATCCTTTCTGATGCACTATATATAAATATATATATATATATATATATATATATATATATAATAACAACAAAAAAAAAAACATTGAGAAAATTACATTTTATATAGTTATGCATTGTATTTTTTATAATGTAGGAAGATTTGAAGTGGAGTACTACCACTCTCACAGGTATGTTCAACAAGGAGTAAAATAGATTTTTGTCAAGCTCACAATGTTGCCACATCATATCATGATAATCACATCACTGATATTTCTCATCAGACATCAGATCCAACCATTATTACAAATAGAACTTCAAATAATACATCATGTTTAAGCTCAAATTGTCATCCACATGTGCAGCCATGTAATTATGTTAATTCTGGTAACACTCACGATGATAAATCAATTGTAAA
>JAMKCH010088494.1:0-11960 GCA_023653785.1 Ophioderma brevispina
GATTGTTCTGATTTTTACGGGAGTCGTAGCTCTTTCATGCCCCTATTTATATCAGTTGTCAAAATTGTGTCACCACTGCTTCAAATTGTTCTAAAAATAAGAGGGACAATTTGCATGGGTCAAACAGCTTTGTGTTGACATTTAAATAAAAGAACCATCGGGCAAATAAGAGTGATTGCTCAACTTCCAAGTGCTGGGCTTGAAGACACAGGCTTCAAAATCACATCCTAAGCTTAGAATAACAGGGCAACTTTGAAAATTTCTGCTCACAAATGTTTAAACTGGCACACAAATACACTGTGTATGTACATGAATAAACTTTCAAACTGGATGGTACATTATATACATTAAAGAGCTTGAGGAGTTGCAATTCGATGCTTGAGTGCATTTTTGATGACATATTTTAACCCCTTGGGCACTACCGTCAATGATACAATCTGTTTGATTGGCTCATTACAGGACACAATAAGAGATAGCCCTCTGAGCAACCAATCAGAATTATGCTTCTATAGCTCTGTGTAAACCATACTGCTATTCTTACAGCATCTCTGATTTGCTCATTACATGATATTATCTTCCAAGTAACCAATCAAAATAGTGCTTAGATGCTGAAAGATAGGCAGGTAGTGCTCGGGGGTTAAGAAAACTTAGTATCAAAATTAATTTACTTTGAAAATAAGGGGGTTGAATTTTTTTTTACACATGAGCTAATCACAAGCTTTGTGCGTTAGAGGTGAACATAATTTTGCATAAGTATGAATTTGCTGGTTCTAAAAACTCGGATTCTTATCAATAATGAGTATACATGCTCGACTCCTATACGCACGATTTACATTTTTGACGCTCTCATTCTTTATCAAAATAGATTTGAAAAAAATGCTTAACAAAGGTTTGCAAGCTAATGTTTTCATTTGGGATCCACACAAAATAAACATGTGATTAAGAGCACTGAATCCTGCCTCATGTGGGAATGTGTTTTTATATCAGTGCTGCTCTTAAGTTTTTTTGAAATTGGTAATCAAAATACTCTCCAAATCACCTTATTGCAACTTCTTAATTACCCACAGAAAAAACAACCATGTCTACCAATAATCCTACAGAAATCTATAGAAAGCTTGTGTGAATGCTTACAGAAAGCCCGCAGGCATGTTTACCATCACCACCACCAGAGAATGCCAGCTATCACCATCATGCTATGATCTCTGCTTGCTCTCACTTACCACTTTGCTGGACAAATTCTTCGTAGGTTGGCGGTAACGTCCACGTTTGCGGCACCGAGAGTTTAGCATTGATGCCTCCCCGCGATGGATCCCGACCTGTGTCGCGCTTTCTTTCCCCCCGTTGCACACGCTCTCTCTGAATATCTTGTGTGGTTAGAGCTGATAGGATAAACACATCTTGGTTACAGATTTGCATATTTCAGATTTGCATATTACAAATTTGCATATTTCAGACTTTGCGTCACATTTTCATGATACAAACAATTCTTGTCTTACGATACTTACAATAACCCCATTTGCTAACAACATTATTTCCAAACCTGCTTTTAAACCAGTTATTTTGCTAATTGACCTATTCCTATAGAGCCAGTTAAAACCACTACAATGAAGAATATTACAAATGATCAATGAACTGAATGATCATACTATAACAGGGAGTGGTTGACTATAGTGGTGTACAAATGAAGAGTGTATATGGATAATATCAAACATTTTTGATCAAACAATTTATCAGTCATGCAATGGTAATACAAGAATTGCCAAGTTGTTTAAAATAAAGTTCAGTATTTCACATACAACGTATATATTCCATCACAAGATAGGGTAAAACACATGTCATCTTATCCAGAGCAAATTACTAACTGGAATTTCGCGGTTCTCGGCTTTTGCCGTGACACACATATATATACATACATACATACATACATATACACGCACAACGGATTGCAAAGTGGTCCTGCCAGCTATGCTGGTGGCCCACAAAAAGGAAAATCTTTGTGACATTTTAATTGGGCTGGTATCCATTAGGTCAAAGTACATATTGCATTTACCCTACTCAAATTACTTTCTTTTAAAATTAATTCCATTCAAAATTTGTTTGGTTTCAAGCTTTTTCAGAAATGTTTATTTTTGTCATTTGTTTTTTTGCTGACATGGGCAGTATCCATATTGACAAATCATGATGATTCCAATGTTGACATGATGTCAATATTACGCATGATATCCCTAGTTACAATGCATACTGTAGTATATGCAGTACATACTTCCTGGAAATTTGGAAGTAAACCATAAAGACTGGTTTTGTTTCACTTTCATAAAGCTACTGTATTTGACTGTAGCTAGTCAGATTTTGTTTTACTTCTATAAGCCAAGATACATTAACAATACAGATTCAAAGTACCGGGTGTCCCAAAAAGTTGTGCAAAGAGATAAAAACTGCATAATCTCAGTTTTATCTTCACGGGGCACAGCTGTGGGGCATGTTAGTTTTACCCCAAGTATAATTAGTGTACCGTATTGTTCCCAATAATCGCCCCGGGGGCGATGCATTTTTCAAAATTTTGTACTTTGTAGAAAGTATTGATGACAACAGAGACTATGAAACGGATTACGACAGTCCTGGCCATTAAATCATGCGATTTAGGTAAGCTTAACTCATTTTCTTGAATTGTTTTATCCAAAAAAAGTAGGGGGGCGTTTATTAGAGCAGGGGTGTTTATTAGGAACAACACGGTAAATATCATGGATATGACGGTCGACTCATGATCTGAAGGTTAAGGGTTTGAGCCCCGCTGCAGCCAATGTGTTGTGCACTTGGGCAAAACATGTTACCTAGCTTGCCTCAAGGAAATCTACCCAAGCAAATAAGAGATAACAGATTATTGAAGGCTCTCAATTTGAATGGGATTTACAGTTACATATACCCTAGCTGGGAAGATAAAATATTTAGGTTAAAGGTGGATGACCCAATTAACAACTTTATGCATGTCGCTTACTCCATTCAAAATAGAAATTGTGGTGTCAGAAAAACGTTCATACTTTTCTCATTACCCCAGTGAAATTTAAGGCCCAGAAAATGTTTGCTTTTGATGGTATGAACAGAATGTCTCCAAATGTGGTTGACCACATAACACACACAGTCCTATAGCCATTTAGTGCACATTTTGGTTTCTAATATCAAAATGGCTGAACTAAATTAACTCAATATCAGTATTCAGTAATCAGATTGTTTTGGTGGTATGCTTTCACAATAAGGAGAAAACATATAAAACACTCAGAATACAATAGGGTCTCCCACCTTTAAGTAGTTTTAGTCTTTATCTATCTATTCATGGTAAAAGTCTGAAACCTAAGAGCACAATTGTTGCAGAAGCTTCTACAGCAAATATACTGTAAATTAGCATTGGAAGCATTTTTCAACAATGACCTCAAATGACCAAATAACACCTAGATGACAATTTGACCTTTCATTTCTAAACACACCACATAACACACTCAAGGAGCATTTGAGCAAACTGAGTTAATGCACAGTCATTAATGTGCAAGCAACAGACACATTGTAAACATCTCAACAATAACTTCAACTGACCCGTGTGACCTTTGACCTTATTCTAGAATAGCCTTATGACCACTTTGATGTATGCCTAGCTATTTCTGTGCAAGTAATATTTTAACTTTGGTTTTTACACAATGACCACAGATAACCTTTGACCTCTACACTGTAAGACACAAAAATGTTTAAAAAGTGTAGATAGATATACAGAGAAACTGACACATAAGATAATGAGGGTATACTTGTGTGACTATTTTTGGTTAAAATTACATATACAAGTAGCTAAAAGCAAAACATAAGAAATGGAATCACACAAGTATACCTCAGCACAGAGGCTTTTACAGCTATGCCGTATGAGCAGATCACACATATTTATTCAACTCAGCTCTTAAAGGTGCTTGTTCCGATTACCTCTGGGACCCCCCTGATTTACCCAGAAGTAGTATAAATTTTGGTATCAGATGAAAGGCTGTATTTTTCTCATTATGGTCCTGAAATTTCAGCTTCCAAATCCACTTCTTTGCAAAGATACAAAAAACTGCCGTTTTAAAGGTTAACCATCAATATTAGCAGTAATGAATAGGGCCTTGCAATGTGCATTATCGCTTCTATTATCAAACCCGCAAGTTGGTTTCCCATGATATTTGATGGTAAGTGTATGCAGGTGCCAGGCTCTCATATCAAATGGAGAACAAGATACACATAAATCGGAACACCCACCTTTAACAGATTACACTTTTCCCATCAGTAAATACATATAAACTGGTAATTCAAATGGATTTGTATAAAACTTGATGGGCGAGTATAATTATGGAGTAGGCACTTGTTAAAAAAATACCTCGTTCACATAACGCATGTGTTGTCTGCTGTCAAGGTTTGTGAATGGGTACAAGGGTCATATGAGGTCACCAACATGTGGGTACAAGGGTCATATGAGGTCACCAACATGTGGGTCACTACCCAAGGACCACTGTATGCAAATGTCATGAAAATGTGTGCATATATGTGGAAACAGCAGACAATTATGTTTAGGGTTAACATTTGGGTCAATAATTTCACAACAGACAGACTACCAAAGCAATCCGTATGTGCTGCTTGTTTTGCAAACGATACAGAAAGTATGTTACATACTTTAACCATCAAGAGCCAGATTAAATCAGGAAGTTGCGTATGACAGCAGGGTAGATTTGCAACATGATTGATTGCAGGTCGTCAATTATCTAATAGAGATTGTGCATGTGATGTCACCAACCGTAATATGCTGAACTTTGTTCAACATGATCAAATCAGAAACCGCTGTTATTTGCACTACATTAATGGTATACAAACGGGATTATTCCCAAGGTTGCAAGCAACATTATAGTAGACTCAACCCATCATGTCACCTCTAGTACTTTTCAGAAGGTATGGGCATTAAATGAGGAGCACGTGCAGTGGATGGAATTTAAAATTCCACACTAAATCTATTGAAACATGTAGTCCAATAGCAGAGAAAAATCAATTCTATGCTCAATGAAAGCATTCAAGTCAACTGACTAATCATATTTGCTTCAGTGGTATTCAATGTAACATGTGAGTTGAATATCACTGACTTTGGAGCGCCTTTATTTTGGAGGAAGGAACACAAAGGCCAGATTATCTTAGTTCGTTCATGAAACAGGTGAATCAGGCCACTTATTGTCTTTTTCTGCCTCCTCTCCTAACTAATTGATGCTGTCCAAAAGTTTTCCTCTGGTGACACGATGGGTTGAATCTACTATCATTGAATGGACTGCATTACGGTACAGGACACCTGTTTGATTCTTTTGTTCCTAGCCACAATCAATTAAAAAAGGCACAACCTCTATTGACATGTCAGACACAACATTCCGAGTTGAACTGTTTATAGCACACTTAATTGTAAGAAAACAATTGAAACCTTTACAGTTATCCTCCCTGAGTTAACAAGATGCAAAGTACAACAAATCTGCTACAAAAACTAGCTAATATGCAAATTAGTACCTATATGAGAGGCTGCCCCCACCGCAAGCGTGTTACTAGTCTCACCCGCCACCACACGACCACCACCACTACCGCCCTCGTTGTCCAAATCAGGTGCGGTACGTGCTCGCGGTCTGTTGCCAGATGTAGAAGCGCCACCAAATGCCCCGAAACCTTTACGTTTGGACGGCGAGTGCTTGGACACTGGTAGAGTGATGGGGTTAACATTCAATGGGTGGAGAATGGTAGGGGAATAGGATGAAAACGGCAAAGAAAGTGCATTAGTGTGAAGATGAAAGTGATATTATCATACACAAAAACTTCTTAACCATCTTGTTTTTTTACAAATTTTAAAATTTTTACATCAATTGACAAATTTGCTTTACTTTGACCCTTTACCCTAATGAGGGCTAGGTAGAAATATTGTAAATACTGGTGTTCTCTTTTGTCTTTTTTGCCGTTTTGTAAACAAATTGAAATTGTAATGCTTACATCCATTTTTGTTTATGCTCCCTAAATCAAAGTAATGCAAAAATTGTTCAGAATCTTTAACTGAATTTCATAATACAGGCATCTTTGTTTTTCTGTTTTCTTAATGGTCAAGAAGAGGTGGGAATACCATTCAAATATCACTGCTTAAAGTCTTGCCATTTTCATCTGCTCATTCAATTGAGGTAAACATACAAATGGTTCAATAGGTGTAAAATGCATACAAAACAATAAAAGCATCTTTTCTTTGAATTCTCTCTTTCTCTAAGTTTTAATTGAGAATTACTATGTTACTAAAATATTTTGGTATTAAATTACATAGGACGGGGAATAAAATTGAACTTAATTTTGTGTGCTGCACCTATCAGTTTTCTAAATTGTTATTAAACTGATTGATTTGTGCAAGATCAGATCAAGCAACTTCAGCCTTTGGTGAAATATCGCTCATAACTCCACATTCGCAGAAAGCTTTACTATCAGAAGCAATACTACTGTGAGTACCGTCAGAGACGATCAATTTTAAAATTGAAAATGCCTATCTGAAAACTTATCAACCTTTGAAAAGCTTCACATAATACAATAGATTACAGATTTTGCTTATTTTATCTATATCTTTATGTTTGATTCAGAAACTAGGGCAGAGTTCCTTCTCAGAAAACTGAAAAATGTCTAACTACAACTGCAATCTGCAAGAATGTTTATTGAATATTCATCCTTGTCTGCCTGGAGAACTTAAGTAGTTAAAAATTCAAGAAAGCTTATTTTTTTTCCTTTCCGTTTTATTTTCAAAGCCAACTGAGCAATAAACAGCAACTAATTGAGATTCTGACACAATTTGAAGGGCTCTGGGTAAGGGAAAGGAATCTTGGGTTTCATGGACCTGTTTTGTAGCAGGGTTTACCTTCAATTACTGATGTGGGAGGAGGCAACCAATCCAGGGCCAGGAACATATTGTGGGTTCCATTAAGGGGCATGCCAGATTGGGACACGGTAAATACACAAGTCGTCTGGTACAATCAATATCAACCCCAACCGGCAACACTGCTTTTTGTATGTGTTTTGGTGGCGTAATTGTAATAGTTCATTTATTAATAAACCATTAGTTTCTCCATGTTCAGAAGTACAATGTAAGGATACAACAGGAATTGATGCAAGATGAAAATGACAAAACCAACCAGTGTACAAATCACCAAAAATGTACATGCTATATTTATACACCATGTAAAAATATGTGACATATTTTACAGATGTCCCATTAAAAAATGTCAGCTCTGTTGAAACCATTTTGTAGAGTTATGAAATTAATACAAAATACTCTTCAATAGAACATACATGCACTGCCTTTTTAATGTATCGGTGCAAATGTGTGAGTGTGCATTATGATAGTCTAATTATAGTTTGATCGTAACAAAATAGGCAAAAAATGGCTTGTTATTTGCTTGACTGCCTGCTTGACAAAGTCTTGTTACAATAGGCATCTGTGACTGATACAAGGTGTGCCAAAAGTAACTAAATCATTAAATTATTTAAATACTATTATATTTCCAGTCAAAAATCCCTTTCACGCATTACAGACTTTATACAATCCAACATGGTCATGCCCCCCCCCATTTTTCCCGGAAGAAGTATCAATTTTGATATTTGATGAAAGGTCATATTTTTCTCATTGTCGTCCTGAAATTTGAGCCCTCAAATCAATTTCATTCTCAAGATATAAAATAAAAACAAAAAAATGCCGTTTTAATGGTAAGTCATCAATATTAGCACAGTATTGAATAGGGCTGTGCAATATGCATTATTGCTTCTACTACCATGGCAGTTGGTACTCTGTGGCTACTCCACAGGTACTCCTTTGAAGAATTGGCTGAGGATTTATTTACATTTGAAATGGTGAAGTTACTATTGGGACACCGTGTACAAACACCTTATCAGAACACATGCAAAAAATGTCCTTGTATGTGACCATTCCCTGTACACGTCCATGCCTCATGTTGGATTTCTAAAGATGGCTACTTGCAAGTTGCACCCGCTCTAGGATTGTGTATATTTTGACACAGTTGCCGTTTTGTTACTGATCAAACTATAATGTGTTCATCTATGTGTCTGTGTGTTTATCTCATGTTTTATGGTACATGTTTCTCAACTACAGATTCATGAATTGTACACATCTACATTAAGAATTGTCAGCATATTAGAAGACCGTGCCATTTGTAGGTAATAAAATGCAGTACAACACATACAATAACCCAAGCCCTGCAGGGGACTTTTTAGTCACTCAGAGAACAACATTTTGACTTTTTTTTCTCAAAATTTTCACAATTATGAAATTTCATGAACATATTTAGAATCAGCATGAAAAATGCATTCAAATGAGTCCAAACAAGCCTAGTCTTAGGTCAGTGGTTTTAGAGATGGCTTCTCAAATGGTCTGCAGTCATTTAGGAAGCCATCTCAAAAGTCACTGACTTATGACATCAGGGTTGGAAGGGACTGTTCTATATGGTCTCATATAGAATGGGAAGGAACCATTGTGAGCATCTTCACACCTGGTTTTTGGCATTTTAAAAACCAATATACTGAAATTCCAAAACAGTAAACAGAGGGAAACAATGGCAAGTGCTTCTAATGTACTAACAACAAAAAAGGGGGGGGGGAGGAAAAAGAAAAAAGAAACTGCCACCTCTAAGAAATTTTCAGAAATCTTGACCCATCACCACAGCTTATTGTATATACCCAAAATTGTAATTCCTGGTAGCAACCCAAAGTCACAAGGGACGACTCTTGTGTTTCAAAATTACTTAACTCAAAAGAGACATTTGAATATAGAATAGAATCACTACTGCACTGACATAATCTCTTTCCAACAGTGTTGGTTGTTTGAACCATGCGGCACACCAGTCGGGTGTTTCCATAAGGTGACACCCTTTTCTGACACCCTATGAATTCGGAAACCTTAACCGAATTTAACGGAATAAACCACACGGTTTATGTGGTTTATTCCGTTAAGGTTTCCGAATTCATAGGGTGTCGGAAAAGTATGTCAGAAAAGGGTGTCACCTTATGGAAACACCCACACCAGTCCTTAGAAAATGTAAATATGACATGCTCCTGCATAACGGTGGGTTCATACTTCATCGGCAGACGTCGGTTGACGCTAATCTTTCAAACATGCTTTGCACACCAGATGCATGAAATATATGCGTTGCGTAAAAAGCATGTTCGAAAGGCTAGCGTCTACAGATATCTGCCAATGAAGTATGAAGCCACCGTAACAGGGAACAAGTGCAGTTTTGAGATTTCCAGACTTTGACACAGCATTAATGGAGCACAGACATAACAAGTGTTCTAAAATTTCTTGGTCTGGGAATATGAATCCTACACATTTATGCCCCTAAAATTATACTGTACCAGTCTAAGTTGATGTTCAGTACTAAAAACCTATACTATTTATCAAAATACCTTTTACAAGGCATACGTGCGCTACATCCACAAGGGGCAGGGCTTAAAGTATGCTTATATTGTAAAAGGTATTTTGACAAAGAGTACGGCCATTCTCAACACAAAATTGCATAACAGTTGAAACAGATATAAACAACACCTGTTTAGAATGTTGACAACTATCCAAAAATGTGCAATATGTAGCTGTTACTACCTGATTACATAATAAAGTGAAAAATAATTTCATATCCTCATAAAATTTATAATCAAAATCATCATGTAACTTTTTAGAACACTGTATCTTTCAATTCAAAACAATTATGTAACTTTCTCAGTGCATGGTATTATGCATCAAACAACTGTACTCAACAAATAGTGTCAGTGTGTAATGTCTCTTCTACCAGGTAAGAAATCCCAGAGTCAATATTATAAACCAGAAAGAATTGTTTGGACAAATTGGCATTCCAGTAATTACCTAACACTTGTGGTTTAGGATCATCAACTATATTGCATTAAAATGAAATACAAATTGAAAATATGTTTTCCTCAATGTTATGTTGTTATTACATGTGTGTCCGACTTCTATCATTATCATGCTTTGAGGTGTCCGATACGCGATAATATCGGATCCTAAGCATGATAATGATAAAATTGAATGATTTGCGCCCAATATTTATTGGTCTCGCTATGAGTTTTAATATATTGGGCTCGACTGCGTCTCGCCCAATATTTTTGCAACTCATAGCTCGACCAATAAATTTGGGCTGAATCAATCCAATTTTATTTCAACTGACAGACTGCAATTAAACACCCCGAGCACTAACTGCCTTGATACAGCATTCCTGATTGGCTAATTACATCAAATATTCATTTCAATAACCAATAGAAATGCAGCTTACAAATATTTAAGCCTCTTCAGCCCCACCACCATTCTTACCATGTTGCTGATTGGTTCAAGAGTTCTATTGTGACTATGGTACAATCTGTCTGATTGGCTCATTACAGGACACAACATGTGATAGCCCTCTGAGTAACCAATCAAAATCATGCTTCAATACCTCTGTGTAAACCATACAACCACATACCTGCCAACATTTAGAACCCCAAAATCAGAATGCATGTGCCGTGAAAACCTCATCACGAAAGCCCTCAAGGGTGGTGTCTATTTGTGATCCACCTTAAGGCCTCTAGTGGAGTACACAGGGTTAGAGTGTCTTGAAGTTACTTGGTTTTAGTGTTTTTGAAGCTGCAGGAAGAGCTTCAGGAGCTCAGAAAATATTTCAGGACTTTTCTGGCAATTATTTCAAGATTTGTGTGAAATTTCAGAAATAGGGATTTTTTTGCAATTTTGAAAGTTCAAAATAGGGATGATTCCTATAAAACAGGGAAGGTTGGCAGGTATGCAACCATTGTTACAGCATCTCTGATTTGCTCATTACATGATATTATCTTCTAAGTAACCAATCAAAATAGTGCTTATATGCCATAGATAGGCAGGTAGTGCCCAGGTGGTTTAAATTGCCTAGATACCAATGCTAAACTTGTTCACAGGAGAGTGATTTTTAAAAGATTTTTCAGAACAAAGTCACTCTTCTGCGACAAAGTTTAGCATTGAAGTTGAGCACATATGCTGATATCTCCTATTAATTACCATTGTGTTTGTCATTGTCATTGATTTGTTAAAGTTAGGAATTAGTTTACCAATCACAAAGATATCATGGTGTGGTTAATAACACCTCATTAGCACCACAATCAAATTCAAGAAATCAACTCACAAAAGAAAATGTCTTACAAAAGATGCACTTAACAAGTTCCAGCACAGGTAAAAATGCATGCTTTGATGTATTTTTGTTAATGATTTGAAAGATCAAACATCACATTCCTAAGAGTTTGTGTTTTAAAAACATATCAAACAACCCTATTTTTGCAAGAAATCATGACAAATATAAAAAATACAAAAAAGATATATTTAAACTTTTGAAAGGTTGAAAAAGGGACTCTTCCATAGATGGTATTCAGTTTGACTGATAAAGAGTATTAGTGAGTGTGTATGTGCAATATGTGGATATCTGTTTGTTGTGGATGTGTACAGGGGTGTGTATGTTTGTGCATGCAATAAATGTTTGTATGTGTGTGTGCAATATGCAGGCTCTCCATTTCTCTGTGTGTGTGTGTGTAGATGTGCATGTGTGTGCACAAGACTTGGATATCCCCATTTCAATACATCCATACATGCATAGATTATGCAGGTATGTATTGGTTCCTTTGGTTCCTGTGTGTATCTGTGTGTGTTGTGTGTGTGTGCATGTATGTGTGTGTCCATGCGTTGGGGTGAGAGTTTGCCTTTGATATTTGCCAAGTGTAATATGTGTATATACGAGGGGTGATTGATAAGTTCTAAGCCTAAGATAGAAAGAGATATGCTACAAAGTTCAAATTTACACCGTCTACAGTTTCATTCTTCATATGAAAATTCCAGAAGTTTCATGTGTATATCTGTT
>JAMKCH010088501.1:2755-13312 GCA_023653785.1 Ophioderma brevispina
CGGATGACTTAACTCCCTTAATGAGGCACAGGAAGACGAGAAACCATATAGCAGCAAGACAGTAAAGCAGCTCCAATCTAACCTCACCTAAGTCATCAATGCCATCGCTTATTTGATGTACATATCGACTGCATCAAAAAGGCATAAATCATTAGGTTATGTATCTATCAGTAATGCCTACACAAAATATTCAAATAAGGTTTCTTGTGGATACGCTGGAACAAGAGAACGCCATGCTTATGATATGGCACTTATAAGTTGCCATTTTCTAAGAAATAATATATTTGTTTCGCTTTTATACATAATATACACGTGATGGTGAATCGACCCTCTTTTTTCTCAATATCAAGAGAACAAACAATCTCGTTAGCGTTTAAGCTCGGAACATTGAAACTCTAACGCACAACTATGAATGTCTCAAACCCTTGTCTTTTGTATACAAGTAGGTAACACCTGAATTCAATATTATAGACCATAGTCAGGTGGAAGTTTGGGCACACAGCCTGAAGGATGGAAATGGAGTACAGACTTTTTCTATTGTAGGCTGGTTCCATTTCTCAAAAAAGTGCTTCCTACAGCATGACGAAGGCATTTTTGAGTAAAAGCAATTGGGTTAGTGTTTTTAGATGAACATTTTATGCTGATTCCAAATTTTCTGGTCCCAAAGCTGAATTTTGAGAGGAAATGTGCCTAATTATGGCCGCCATTTTAACGTTTTTTGTACATAACTCAAGTTTTAAGGCTTGTAATAAAGCCCAGAAGTATGCCTCTATCACAAATAGTTGATGAGTTATGGTCAATTGAATGATTTCAGGGCATATTGGGTTTTGGGTGGCCATATTGGATGGTAATGTTGTGCTCAAATCACGTCAATAACCCGTCCAAAAGATTCCCGGTGCTTTAAAACCTGGATCTAGAGCATAAGATTATGGCCATTTGAATGAATTTGAGAGTGATAGCGGCCATGTTGGATTTCTAGAAAATGCCACTGCACGAAATTTTGCACACCCTCCAGAATTTATTGGCTTAGGTCCTCATAAACAAAAATGGATGGATAGAAAAAGTCTGTACTCCATTTCCACCCTGTGCCCCCAATTCCTCCTGACTACCAGTTAACAGCAATGTTTGTAAACATGTTAGGGCCTGACCGTTACACACTGGGCAATTGTATCTGTTAGAGTTTTGATACTATGGGCCTTAACGACTCGCAGGAATGGATTCGCAGGCAACAAAAGAAGTGACGTAGGATGTTAACTGGTCTATATTATACAACAAATAGTCGCTTATTCAGCTGGAGAAACTTGCCCTTTTTACTCAATAGGTTCAATAGGTTGTGTCGCGAATGTTACTAAATCTTTATATTTCTCTTAATAGGCCCTATGGAAATGTAAAGCAATACCTGATAAAACATCATGGGAAATAATCAGAAAATTTGGTGTTAATATCATTATTTCTTCTTCAAAAAAGATCATAAACCTAATATTTCTCAGGGCACAGACTTACGGCGTCATTCTTGTTAATACAGTCCCGGCTCTTCTTAAAAATAATCCAAATTATATAAAAGACCGGGAAAGACCCAGCTACAACGTAAATGGCAATTACTCTTCTCCTGCATGGTAATTATGATTCACTTACTTCCAATACTCCTCACTGGCTCTTACAGAATCGTTAGTTCGTACTGTGTTATTATCTCTGCTGTCATAGCAGTTTTCAGTGTTCCATGGATGGTCACACCCTACCCAAGGAAGTTCTTTCTGACACGATTGGTATATATAAAATATGCACCATGCGATGATCACAATGTAGTAGATGGCTACTAATGACGAGATTATAACCATTCCGATCCCCAGACCTTTACAAAACAAGAAGAAATAAGAAAGACGGTGAAAACAGACAGAAACAGATAATTGAATATTGACAGAATAGATGGATAAATTATGTATTGGCGAGTATAAAAGGGTCTTATATCTGTATTGAATTCCACGTGAGCTGTTTAATGTTCCCCTGCCGAACTGGCGTGAAACATCAACTACTTTTATGCACTTTTCCATGCAAGTGTATTTAGATTGTGAACAAACACACATACAAACCAAAAGCAAAAATAATGCAATGAAATTTGTCCAAATTTAAGTGTGCTTTGTGAAGAAAATATTCCCTTTCATTGTGATATGCATGATTCATCTTTTGGGTGTACTGAGAAATAGGAATAAAGGTACTTTGAAAGGCATAGGTACATTTTGTCCATGTTCACCGTATTTCAATATAACCGCTAAATTTCAGTGACTTATTAAGTGATCCCAAGGACATGACAGCCAAATAATGAATACACTGAAAATGTGAATGCATTGCACCCCTTAGCGGACAGGTTTTCAAGTAACAAGCTTCAAATAAAAACATTTTCCCCCTTGTTCAGTCAAATGTTCCTCTTGAGCTTCAACTGCTTGCACCATTTCGGTAAATTTTTCTATTTCGCAAAGAATTTGTATAAATAAACCGTGGAGCCATCAAGCTTTTTTCCGAAAATTTAACATCAATTAACTTTACCTGTGAAAAGTGGGCTTATTTTCCATATTGAAATAGTTCCTTGGCTGCCAAATTGGCCGAGAGCTAGCTCCAGGTAGAACAAAGGTAACCCCGCAACGATCAACATGATAATATATGGTACGAGAAACGCTCCTGAAAAGAAAACAAAAATACCATTCCAAACATGTTAGCCAATGTACCTACCATAAAGAACGGAGTGTTTTGATAAAAAACTGTTTTCTTTATAAAGATGTTCGTTAACACTTAAAGATATTTTAATTAAAATAGTTGAGTAGAATTAAAGATAGTCACCTAAAATGCTTTGAGATGAATTGGATTTTTTTTTGAGGCAGTAAACATTTATGTTGAGTATAACAGTACTATAGGGTACTGTGTAAAATATAACAAACTCAGGAATTTCAAAACAAAGTTGTGATTTTCTATATATATATGAATGACATCGATTTGAGCTTACTTATTTCACACAGTATAGTATTTGGACAAGCATTATGTATATGCAAAAAGCACGATTTGTCAGAAAACTGAGAGCGCCATCCTCGGAAAATCTCTGAGTCAGAGTACATAAGGTATTTTGCACTCGCTTTGTAGACCAAAATATGCCACATCTTTTAAAAAGCGTCTAAAATAAATCTTACCATTATTATTGGCTCTTTCACTATTAAGATACCACTTACATTAACGAAAACATGGACATACCCCAATCATCATTTTGGACAGTGATTTACTTTGTTCACCGCCGTGCATTTAAATGGAAATCCGTGGACAGGGGACAACACTGACTACTTAATTTAAAAGAATGTAGCTCAGTGTATACCTAACCGATGTGAATGATCTTTATAGCAAATTGAAGCTATTAAAACAAGCTTTCAGTTGGTACCACATATGTTGAGATATTTGTTTAGTAAAGATGCAAATAGCGGAGACAATTAGGATACTTTTTTCTGACTCGCCATGTATATTGCAAGGAACATTTTTGCTAAATTAGATAATACAAAGAATTAGAAAATATTTTGAAAGATATTGGACTATTCTAAAATTACAATTATTACCATAGCTTACTACAGAATATACTATAATTCAACTATTTCTATGAAACCTTAAAATTTTTAAATAACTACAAGTGTATTCATGACTAACTTTTAATTATTTCATTGAAAATTTTAAACTTTAAACAATTACGGTCAAAACACCATAGAAAGGTTATATTTTACCTCCGCCATTTTGATAGCAAAGGTAGGGAAATCGCCAGACATTTCCCAAACCCACAGCAAAGCCAATGGTAGAGAGTACAAAATCCAGCTTATGCCCCCACTGGTCTCTGTTCACGTTGACATTGCTCACCAACTCTTGATCGGGATATTTTGCGGCGTCACCATTCTGTACGACTTTACCGTTTTGCTTTTCATCCGGCTGTAGAAATAAAATAAATAACAATACAATTTGCCATAAAATATTTTATTGGCTGGTCATCTAACAAATATAATCTTTCGTTCTTTGGGTTGTACAAAAGTTGTTTTGATAGTGTATCCTTGATTGCTAATTTTTTAAACTAAGAGTAGCACTGAAAAAATACATTCCTACATAAGGCAGGACTTCAATAATCATAAGAGAGGGGTCAATATTTCAGCAGAGGGGAGAATGGAGGATTTGAGGGGGGAGTACGAAAAAAGTGTAAGCGAGAGGGGGGACATGAACTTTTAAATGGAGAAATCTCGTAAATTAAGGGGTTCTGCGATTTTTTAACGGAAACGAAAGGGGAACGCGATATTTCTCCCCCTGGCGTAAATAATAATTTTTTAATTCTTATAACGCGGAAATAATGACCGCTCCCTAATCACGAGTTCTTGCATGGATACTCTTTTGATAATGTTAATTTTGAAAGCAGGAGGAGACCATATATAAGGGGAAAACAAATTTGAACAACATAACAATAACAATAACAACAAAATCCAACGAAACATTTCAACTTACTCATTATCACCAAGAAATTAGGAAAAAACCCACAGACAAATAAAAAAATCATCAAAAATCAGATAAAAGACCACTAAAGACCAAAAGCAACCAAATAATAACAAAATCGGATATTTCGGTAATTAATGTCCGTACGGACACTTACTACAACACATAATTGAATGGAGATTCCTATCTCTGAACACTGCTGTTTTCTTCCTTTTCTGTCAATTTTTCAGTTCGAAAAATAACTTGGAGAATTTAATATACAGACTTATCATTCACTTTTAAGCTACTCCTGCAAATATTTTGACTCTTTCGGGTGGATCATTGATAGTGTCTTTAAACTGGGAAATTCTTGAACCTTCTGAACATAAGGCAGCTATAATAATGATCAACAACCATAACATTTACTGAAATGACTCAAAATGGGGTTAGGTAGTTCAAATCCACTTCAAATTAATCATACCAATTTTGACTGGTGATTTGAACCTACTTGGTACTCTAGATTGGTAAACATAATAGGGAAAGATTATTTTCTACTCAATTTTTACTCTGGTGTTAATATAACGATAATTTCACAGTGAATATTTGGAGCAATTCGGTTAAATAAATGTATAGATTTTCAGCCTAACGGTATATTATTGCCATGTAGCTGCAATTCCATAGGTGTCCACCCCCAGACCTATAGAGTGAAATTTCAGAGCAAACACTTGATATTTGTTATTGCTCAGTGTGCGTGTTATTGAATCGAAATCAGCACGACTTCGGTACACGCCTATATCAAAAATTTCTTTTAACGACTTGCACATTTCTTCTTTTTTTTTGGAAAATTCCATTAAACACTGAATCTGTGGCTTCAAAAAAGAAATTATATAATGCAAACAGAAGTAAACGTGTTCTAACTCTTTCAAAGTTAAGCCTTTGAAGCGTGAATAATTTGAACTACTTTTAAGGAGGGTCAAATGACCAAATGTACAATGGGATGACCAGACTTTCTTCCCATCAAATAATCTTTTTTCCATGTAATACAGTTCATCATTTGTTGAAAGGTAATGCCTTTTTCTAACAACAAGCATTTGTGTAAAAATGATTTTTCCAAAACAGACCAAAAAAAGTTGCACTTTTCAACTTTCTAAAGTGCCAACATGTTTACAAAAGTTCATTACTTTAAGTCTGCTTCAGTTTAGTTGAGCGCATGTTTCAAACGGTTTCATTTAACATAACGATTCATTTCCCTTCTAAATTTAAATAAAATTGCCATTACTTGAATTTAAATTAAGTGTCTGTTAATCAATATCGGGTGTGTCCACCATCCTTGTCAATGACAGCTAAACAGCGACGTCGCATAGAATTTGTAAGGTTACTGATCAGCCCTTGGCCGATACTGTTCCATGCCCTGGTGAGAATTTGTGGCAATTTGTAACAATCTGCTAATGCACATTAAAGGGTTCCATTTCAGATTATGTTGCAATAAGTTGCCAACAACTTGAAAAGTGCAACTTTTTTGGGTCTGTTTTGAAAAAAATCATTTTTACACAAATGCTTGTTGTTAGAAAAAGGCATTACCTTTCAACAAATGAAGAACTGTATTACATGGAAAAATGTTTCCTGTAAACAATAAATTATTTGATGGGAAGAAATATACCCATCAAAGTGAGTTTTGTCATGACAAAGTCTGGTCATCCCAGAGGGGGAGTTATTTTTTGGGGACCGTTTATATAGGTTATAGGAAATTCAGTGTAAGAAACACAGTTAAATTTGTACATTTTACAAGTCCCTACATCGGTTGCAACAATGAGTTATTAGTCAACAGTTTGTAAATATGTAAAATCTAACAAAAGGCTAGCATTTTGTTTAAAATGTTCTTCATTAACGTTGAATACAAATTGTAAACATAGGATATTGGAACTTCAATGTAGGGGACACATTTAAATTTGCATTACGTGTGCAGGTCCCAACACCAGTTCTAACCAAGTCCAATTCGGGTTTGTAGATGTGTTTGTAATTTTCATTTTTGTTTGATTATTGAAACTTTTACCTAAATCCTGATCTTTAATAATGTTTTAGGCATTTATAAAATATTTTTTTTAGAAATAAATGAATCTTTAAATTAAACTAAGCACGATTACAAGGAAAAATTTCACCACTAAATTAAGAACATTTGCCTTATTTTTAACATTATTTATTCAAAATTATTTGGGGGTACCCTAAGTTAAATTTTGAGGACAAATATTAATAAGAATATTTGGGGAAGGTCAAACTTGTGGTTCAAATATTTGTCCGATTGAACCAATATAGTGTGCATCAATGAGTTTTCTCAAAATCTCAGCCATGTGCATATGGGACTATCTCGGGCTCTATTGTGGGACTTTTTGGATTTTCTATGCATTACGTATCATCAAATCCTATGAATTGTAATCACGTTGAGCTAGTAAAATCTCAATTCCCTTGGTACAGTTCAGTACCTTCCATTCACCAGTGTATTTAGAAAATACACCCCCTGGTTTTTGGGTATGATATTATGATACCCAGATCACACAAGGTCAGTTCATGTCAATGTATGTACAAGTACAACCCACTGAACTGTGTCCTTGGTGGATGAGCATATTGTAATTACTCATAGTGATACCCTACCAGAATCACGTCTGCTTTGATTCAACTGCCTGTTGCTATGATGCTTTTGAAATCTGGATATTATGTTTACCCTTAATGACGTTAAGATAATGCTCCCCTCTGATATTTTGACTTTATTTTTAGACCAAAACCTAAGCTAAATCCTCCTTTTTATTGCATCCAATTTGATGAATCGTATCTGGAGATAATGTCAATTAAACACAACTGATAAAATACCACTTGGACCAGCTTCACTTTAAGGTTCAAGAAACAAAAAGGTATAAGGTATGTGGCATCTTGTGAAGAATCTTGAAGAGATCTAGAGAGAATACATTATCATGCAATGAACTACTCAATATAATTACTATTCTACAAACAGTGAAGGTACTATCAATTATGTTGTTGGGGGTGTTAATGTTAATGTAACTGTGATATATATGGATACACACGGTTACTAACGGAGAAACATCGGCACTTCCGTGCAGGTAAAAACACACTTCCTAAATCTCTATTCAGTAAAACGCAAAAACTCTTTCAAGGTCCACAAATATTCTTCTGATTTACCTATATTACTTTATTTACCAAATTGTAAATCCATTCCAAATTCCAAACTCTTTCAAGGTCCTCAAATAATTTCTTACTTTTACATACTTTACTCATTGAATTGTAAATCCGTCATTTCAATTCCGAATTCCAAATTCTTTCTGGATCCACAAACAATTTCCCACCAACTTTACTTACGGAATTTTAAATCCATCCATTTTTCATTTAATATTCTGAATTCCAAATTCTTTTAAGGTCCACAAATAATTTCCTACTCTTACATACATAAAATCGCTTATACTCTTCATCTTAACATGTTAACCTTACACACAAAAAGTATGGCCAAAAATTATAAGCACTATCAGTGATCCAGGAATGTACTACACATACAAGGATCAAACTGATCCGACAGTCAGTGATCCGGAAATATACTGACAGTGCACCGCAATTGTTGTCATAACATAATTGGTTGTGGAATTTGGTTGCTATTGTGCCATAAAGAAGTGGCAAATCGTGTGGAGAGTGTATTTCAAAGGGAAATGAATTATTGAATTATACTAATACACGCAATAATAATAATAATTATGGGGCTAATATTTTGGCATGAAGGTAGGGGAGGACAGTCTGAGAATTGCTATCATGGTTTCAGTGTTACTAAAAAGGTCAATGGCCATCTAGAGGCCCATTTGCGTAGAAAAAAAACCTATGACCACTAAATTGGGTCAAAAGGGCCGCTGACCTGAGCACAGAACAAATCTGAGGTCAAAGGTCATGTAGAGGTCATCCAGCTAGACAAGAAAGCCAGGTAATCGCAAATGCCGGGTGACCGCCTGGTTTTTACAAGTAATGACCGAAGCAACCCTAGAAGGATTTTTTTTTTCTAGAACTGCGCAGGTGCGGGAATTGAACCCACGGCCTTCCGATCACTATACTCTTCGTCAGTAATTCTGAAACAAAATTCTGGCTACTCGCGCGTAAACCCGGAAGTGTGTGACGAACGCTTGACAACGGGAATCCAATACGCAATTCAACAGACGCTCGCGTGCCATTTGTTTCAGAAATTATGACGGCGATTATAAACAGACGCCCTATCCATTGATTAGTGGGGTAATCTGGAGCAATTCCGTTACCGTTGAGAGCAGAATATAATTTCTCAGTGGATTTGTCCCATATGAAGGTTAATGAACAAATTTAGCAGGGGCGCCCCTCGTGAATCCAGGCAGGGGGTAAATGCATAATACAGGGGGTCAAAAATGAAAAATGCTTGGATTGCTGTAAAAAGGTAACCAAAGTGTTCGTCTTGTTACAAGGATTAAAAAAGGGTATAATTTGTACTGCCTTCAACTTATGGTTAAAGAGATATAAGACAAAATCGTCAAATGCCAAAGGTAATCACCAAATGTTATAAATTTAATATTGTATCGATTTCTCTAAAAATGGTCTCAAAGTGATAAGGTGAACATGCGATGAAAAATCTTGTCTTTTCATCATTTCATAGTCATGGTCATAGTCATATTAATTTTCATCAAGATAAAGATTTAGTTTGAGTTTGTCACAGCGCATCTACTCACTGATTTCATAAGTAATATTATGCTTCCGGATGGTAGAGGCGATAGAGTATGTATACATTATGAAAAATAAGAGGCCGAACTATCGAACCCTGATGAAGACCAAAAGGAAGTTGATGTTTATTTAAATAGCTTCCCCAATGCGCACATGGAATGAGCGGTTCTGCAGGTACATGTATGAGCTGGTATAACCGAATCCACTGTAAGTAAAGTTACTAAGTTCAATTTTGAATGTATCACATAGCCTATCCAAAAGAATATATTATCAACTGTATCAAAAGCTGCAGAGAGGTCTAGCAGGAGTGCAATAGCAATTGCCTTACTCTTGAGAATTGCATTGAGGATATCGGTCTTGACCCGCAGAAGTGCTGTTTCAGTGTTGCGTCGTTCTTTGTAAGCTGACTGAAACTTCGCATTTTAATTATTCGAATCAATGCAACCATCTACGCAACCGTGAAACCAAAACGCCAGCTTAAAGTAACTTGGTCTGGAACACCCCTGGACCACTGTGATAATCATGTCTACCTAGGAGTTATCTTGGACCGCACTCTTTCTTATAAAACCCACATCAAGAAGACGAAGAGTAGAGTATGTTCACGCAATAACATCTTGAACAAACTCACTGGCACAAAATGAGGTGCTCGCCCACATACCCTAAGATTGACGGCACTTTCACTGTGTTATTCATGTATGCTGACCCTATATGGGAAAGAGCAACCCATACCAAGAAGCTTGATCCAGCATTTAATGCCTCCTGCCGGCTTATCACAGGATGTCTTCGCCCAACTCCAATGGACAACTTATACATCCTAGCAGGAATTGCTCCACCTGACATCCGTCGTAGTGTAGCGAGCATGAAAGAGCGCAGTTGTCAAGTATATAATGTGAAGCACCCTATGTCCCGACAGAGACCAGCTGCTAACCGCCTTAAATCCAGAGAGAGTTTCTTAAGCAAAGTCCTACCCCTTGAAACAGCTAAGGAGTTTAAGAGAGCCGCCTTGTGGAAAGAAAGACTTGCTATCAACCGAGTAATATCTATTGGTATTGAACCTGGTGAGCATCTTCCACCTGTAGCTCACTCCTCATAGGGTGAATGGCGATGTCTCAACAGATTAAGAACCAGAACCGATCGATCTAAGGTCTCCTTGCAGAAGTGTGGCTACCTGGATTGTGATTGTAGAACAGGGCCACAGACAATGGAACACCTCTTGGTCTGCCCAATCTTGGAGCAACGATACACAGACAAGAACCTTGCAGAATTCAGTGAAGCAGCCAGACATTGTACTCATCTCTGGCTGGATCATATTTGAGAACCACTGTGTTTGTATACGATAAG